>JACJUY010006904.1:9633-40149 GCA_014220935.1 Platorchestia sp. MABIK
AAATTATGCATACATTATGCTCAATCAACTTTTGACACGAGACTGACGTATCTGTCACCTGTAGTGCGTCCATCACTCAGCAGTGTTGCCAACCTGTGCAACGTTCAAGAATTGACACCCACAATATAGCCCTGAAGATGGCCTACCAGTGCTTGTTAATAATTCTGTTACTTTGTCAGCATGAAAAGAAAGTACAACATCATTAAAACCCTTTGGGTTCTGACGATTACTCTAGGGCCAAGATGGCTAGTGCTTTCAGTTTAGGGTATCTAACATAATTTCAAAGTAATTCAACTAGTGAGGGAATATTTTCAAGTAAATAGCAAAATTAGGAAAATTAATAGCATTCATTAAACGATTTTCTAGATATTCCGGGGGCCTGCTCTCGGAATTTACCATTGATTACCTCTAAGTTCACGCCACAGGTTCCGTGCAACACATTCAGTAACTTTTCTTTTAACTTGAGTAAGTTTTTTCTGATCTTTGTTCATTTTCTGTTAAGTGTGGGTCAAAACTGATATATTTCTTCAAAAATTCTATGAAATCATTTGCATTATCGAAAATTTTTCACGCCAAGCATAGAGCTTTAAAGATTGATAATTTCTTAAATTCAAAAAAGAATTAGGCGCTTGTTTAAGAGGAAAACACCCACACTAGGGCAATTTCACTGATTTTTCAGGGTACTGACAACTTTTTCCTGTAGAAATTTGTCCCTAAACCATTTGAATTCCCGTACCGAAAGAGTTAAGAAAGAGAAGGTTAGTCTTTCCTGCTTCTAATTTAGTAACTCCGAAGTTAGCTCATTTGAATTTTTCTACAGTTCAGAGCTTGATTTTGAGAAAGCACCTGGACAGATGCACATTGAAATGTTTTCATGCTCTCTAACAGAAATTTCTCTCCGCCTCCATCTATTCAAGGATGACGTCTCCCTGATGATGTTACGAAGTGTTCGTGTCATTTTCGTAAAATTGAGTATCTGCTATGAAAGGAAACACGCAAGAAGTTTTCATTCTGAACGTTCTGGCTGTCAGTCTTTCAGTCAGCTTTTTCCTTGGGTCCTGACAGTTCGGTTCTATTCAACACCGCTTTCACAAGCTATGTATTTTCTTTAGCATTTCCTCCGGGACCTTTCGATCCTGAGGCTTTTCCTTTAGAATTTTAAGGCTATTATTTCTCTGTCGATCAATTTTATGGGACTGAGACGGTAGTTTGACGCCGTAAAAGAACTAAATAACTTATTCGCTGCCGTTTCCCGTGCTATAGAGAACTGCTTGATTTTGCGACCAGATTTATGTTCATTGGGAATCCCATAAAGAAGAGATTAGAAAGAAAGAGATCAGCTGCACTACTCGGAGGGGAACAGAAGTCTTTAGCTTGGGGTGAAATTCGCTTCTAAATTAACTGCATCAATGCATTTCGAATGTCTTGATCGTGAATATGGCAGCACTTTCATGCTAAGTTAACACGAGCAAAATTCTGAGTTTATTGGCGCTGAAATTGAAAAGGTTTAAATTGGGTTTCAGTTCGACTATGAATTTTTATTCACTCAAGATAAACTACGCATTCTGCAGCCATTATTGGAATCTTAAATTATGTCATTTCGCGAGTAAATTAGGCGGATATTAGTTCCATTCACGACTGACATACATTTACTAAACAAACAGTTCAGTAAGCTCAGCAATGAACAGATTAATATTAAAATATAATAAGAGGCTTCTCAACAATTTCCAAACTTTCGCTAAGAAATTGAATCACCTGCTCAATACTCACGCTTTTTAAAAACTGCCCGAATTGAAGACATTTTGCTAACTTATGATAGCACGAAATCAAGGCAAACCTTCCGTATCTAAACTTATTCTATAACCTTGTCATAATATTAACCTTGAACCTAGTTTTGATCTTGTGTTTCATCCTTGACGCTAACTTTATTACTAATGTTTCTTTTACTTGAAATAAAGCCAACCTAATCTAATCGAACCCATCCGTAGGTGTCCTTAGCAAACACATCCTTAAACGATCAAGTTGGGTTGAGTAAGATCATTTTTGTGTAACAATCTTGAAGACAATAAGAAAAATCCGGGAGAGAGCCGAATTCTTTTCTATCGTGCAAATACATTTTGGCTTGGCTTTTTAGGTAGCCTATCACCTAGTGCACCTACTCATGTAATCAAGCTCTCTTGAACCGAAAATTTGCCCCAATATATCTGTAAATTAAAAAAAAGGAACATAACTGTAGCTATTATGAGGAACAAACACATGCGTGATGGCTGCGATACTCATGTTCAGATTGACGAACCTGAAGCTGATGGTTAATGTAATAATTCAATAGAAAAGAACAATGCGATAGTTTGCAAAGCTAAACAAACGTCGGGAAATAAAAATGTTAAAATTTTCGTATATTTATGACACGGGAAAAGTTCTCGTTGCACCTGATAATTTGATGGCTTTCAGACCATGTTCAGGTTTTGAAGACTTTCACGACATTCAGGATGCCATTTTTAGGGCAAATTTTCCTCGGCGCACACTGCGTGTGTTGTAACGCGGTGACAGAAATTGGGTTGGCATGCTCTAGCTTTATGTTCTGTCCATACAGGCCCAAATAAACAGAGGATATAAGAAGGCTCGAGGATGATTGTCATGGGATCTCATGGAGGCACTCGTCATCCGTACTTGGTTGCAAAGGATGGGCCCAATCGTCCCGAATGGTGCATATAAGTTACCGGACAAGAGCTCTGAGCGAGAATCATTGGAGCTCTTGGCACTGTACAGAAAAAGACGAGACCCAGCGGCCAATAGAAGATCCGGTGAGCTCTAAAGGAACGTCCGATGTGCTGCGTCGAGGGACGGCTTAGCAATTGGAAACGTCAGAAATGGAACTGAGAAGTCGTAAGGCATTGCAGATGTGGTACGATACACCGAAGGCAATTTTTAGAATTCTGCGGAAGAGTGTCTGTTTGAGTCCTAAAAGATACACTTTGTAACGTCAAGTTCGGTAGATTTATTGAAGCTTTCTGGAATTGCAGTGTGGATAGGGTTGAAGAAGCAATTAAATAACAGATTGTTGTGTTTAACTCACAATCGTTCTTTGCGCATTATTTAAACTTTACCTCTGAAAATTAAAGAATGCAACTTGAACAACATGAATGATATTCCAATGAGTTTAGGATCAATCGCAACCTGTGAACATGGAATCAACTGAAAGTCGAGAGTGTGTTTTTATTCATAACTGTCAAATTTCTCTTGTTGATCATCACTGAGTGAAAGTTACAATAAATACGTTGTCCTAACAGGACACATCAGAATCTTTCTAACCTCTGTCTGTTGATGTTTGCTTAGAATCTTAACCGTATAGTTCATTCTTATTGCCTCTGATAAACAGCAGCTCTTCCGAGCAACCTCTCCCTAAATGTTCTCATGCACGGTTTGTGCTGAACATTCCTGATTCACAGTGACTGCTTAACACTTTTAGCTCGCAAATTATGCCAAACAATTGCTTAGCACGGTCTCTGTCAATCAATGTCCGACGCTGTCTCTGCCTAACAATTTTGCTCCAAAGGTTTTGCACAACATTTCTTGTTCGCTGGCTTTGCCCAACATTTCTCGTTAAAAATGATCGGATAAATCAAGCAGAGAACCGAAAAACTTACTACCATACATGTACATTTTGAGTGGGCTTTTTAGGTCTTCCTCCAAGTGGTTCATATTATTTGTAGATAGTGAAATCAAAGTAGACTATTTACTGTGATAAATTTTCTAAATTTGCAAAAGAAATATGATTTTAGTTATCATGCTGATCACAATAAAAAGACGAGGTCAAATGAATGTTAAAGTGACAGGTCCTGTTCACAAAATATCTACATTTTTCCCTGCTCTACATTTCTTGTTCCCCATCGCTACCAAGATCTATCTTCGCGTAATATCTACCACTCCGTTCGATGCAATCAGTCTGCTGCAAGGGATTACTTAAGCTGCAATACTTGATTATGAATTGAACGAAACTACACAGCGCAAACATCCAAATACGAGTACTACCCACTTTTTATTTAATGAATAAATTGATTGGTGTGTTGCTTTCAATATTGTTTGAACAAATTGCGATCAAGGCAGTAAAAATTAAGTTGAGCATAGCTTGTCTATCTCGAGTTAATTTTTCAAAACTCGTTGGTTGCTGCAATAGTTTTCTGTTTAGCTAACATTAAATTTTTTAGCTAATTTCAAATAGATTTGCTATTTCTTTGCATTGGTGACCATTCGCATTTCACTACGTAATTAATTATATCATCGATGTTAAAAATATCATTACATGTCTCGCCGATATTACGCTCGCAATAACCGCAAAGACATTTTAAAGCTGCAATTATTGTGCTGTGCAACGATCGACGTAGTGAGACTTCAAATTCTAATGAGCATCGGTAACCATTTAAATGACAGCTAACAGTAATTGTAATAGTCAACATTTACCTATAAAACGATCAGATAGTACTCTTTGCTAAGTTAACTTTTGTTTCAGTTATGGTTATCCTATGTATATTTCCAATTAACGATTTTTTCCGTACTTCGGGAGTTAAACCAGTGTCACAGATAAACTCCTCGGGCATTTCTTGCAATGATTTTTGAATACAATGCAATATGAAAATAGCAATACAAGAATTCTCCTTGGCTAATTCTTTGTGTTTTAGTCTAGTTTGAGTACAGTTTTGATTGTTTTTTTGAATAGCTGCACAATGATTTTTGTTTCAAATATTAGTATTCCCACCCACACAAAATCCACGTCAACGTTTTGCGAAATTCAAGTTTTCTCATTTCTTCTCTGTATGAGAGGCCGACAATCAAAGTACTCAAAAATATATTTTAAAATTCATCATTACACTTTTTTCATCCGGCAATTCAAGCTCCTACTTGAAACTAGACATCCCCATTTTTTGTGAAGAAAATTACAAGTATCACACTTGAGATTTTACGGTCTCCAGAGGCACAACTCTCATTCGTACAACTTGGGCTGATAGCGCGCCGGCAGAAATAAGAAAACAATAGCGAGGCGGTTCTTGGGAGCGAGCATTTCTACATTTGCAGCCTCGGCTTACAAATTTCTGATTGCTTAGCTTGCGACAGGCAGCGGCAGCTCCCATTTCTGCACGGGAAATATACTTGGTCTCGCCAGCCTGACGTTCTATCAATTTTCTGTAATCGTTAATCACAGGCGGCAGAACAATATACACTTCAGGGGGGCTGACCTGGAGGCCTGCAACGCGAATATCTGGAGTTTGCTTTCTGGATTTCGTGTTTTGTGAGTCAGGCTGAAATAATACATGTTGTGTTTTATATCGGGTCATTTCTGAGCATTTGCTGATTCCATACTCGACGGTGCCTAAGTTTAAGGACTCCAGAGTCTCGGGATTAGGTTTATTTTGACCAGGTGGTCTGAGACAGGAACAACGGAATTGATGGGGGGAAAGATTGGAACTACATTTCATATTGGGGGCATAAATAGTATTGTGTTTTATGCTCCCCCCGGTATAATATCGTACTTGATATCAAAATTGTGGTACTTAATATTAGGGTCGTTCTCACATAACTATCGGTTCAAAAACATGTATTGTGATACATAAAAAATCTTCAAAATTTAAATGATTTAGAAAGTTTGCTGTTTCACTATAATGTATTCACAGAATGTGGATATTTTGCTGATTTTCACATAACCTATATCAGTGATTCTAAAAATAAAAATTTCAGTCTATGGAGTCGAACAGTTAAATTTAGCAAAAAAAAATTATGTTCGAAAATGAATTTTTTAAATGTATTCGAAAATTTTTTGATTAAAATTGACTGCCTCCAGATGGTCCTGATCAAGCGCGTTTTTGTTTCAATTGAACTAACACGAATTAATGGATGGTGTTTTGTGCAAGGGGATAATATCAACAACACTTAAAAATACGCACGGTGAGTCCTTGTTTTAAATTTATCAAATTCATGCCATTAATCTGAGCGTAGTTAGCTGAATGCAACGTTGCGAGATTTGTTTGAAATATTATGATCAAAAGAAATAAATTCCTGTCGCAAGCTTCGTAGAAATGCATTTCGACAACTATGAAGAGGGCAAGCATCCGGTATTTTTATGATTTAACAATTTAAAAAATTCATCAGCAGATAATGCGAGTCGTAAGTGCACGTTAGCACATTGAAGTACAAGATAAATAACAATTGAAATAGAATTATTAAAGTAAGGTAAACTGTTCATAAGGTATCAGTTTTGTGATGACAGTCTACGTTTATTGGCAGTTCGTTCATAATAGTTACGGTTGTATTGAAATTTAAAATTTTTGCTTCTCATGCCTATTCTGTTTTAATTTTCAATCAAGTCTACATACTGTTCAGTAATTGAATTGTTTGTGCGCGAGTGTATAATAAAGAAATATTTTGTCGAAGCTCATTCCCTGATAGCATTTTATTAATTATTATTTTAGTTCGATTTCCCCGCTTCAAATTGCCTACTTCAGTTCGAGTGTACGTCAAATTTAGCTGTCAGGCATGAACAAGCATGTAAGTATGCAGTTAGTATCTCTTCTCTGACTATGAAAGCTCAATAAAAAAATCCATTTGTTTCTACGACGACGTTAACTGATTTTGGTCAAATAATTTGTTTTCGATTGTATGTTTGCAAGAGAAATCTGCGGAAGGATAACGCAATTTTGGCCTGGAATCATTGTTGAGGAAAATTGAACAATAATTCAATTTGGCCGTTACAGCATCGACTGGTGCAGATTGAGGCCGTTTTGTAACCTCTTTTTGTGCAGGCTTTTTGTTCAAAGGACTGCGAATTAGCAAACTTGGTGCTGCTGAAAGACTCTCTCGCTTTAGTTTTGTGTTGTGTTGGAGTGCCTTTAACAAGCTGTACGACTGGAAAAATCGAACTTTTGTATTTAAAACAGAAGCTGAGTTTCGGATAACTAAAAATCGTTGTTTGAATCCTCTTAAAATTTGATTTGCGCCTTTAAGTAGACAAAGATATTTGACCTCAACCATAAGCTTATTCCCTCAACTAAGACACCATGTTTCCTCAGCCAAGACACTATTTACTCAACCAAGATACTATTTCCTCAACCAAGACACTATTTCACCAACCAAGATACTATTTCCTCAACCATGATACTATTTCCTCAATCAAGAAATTGTTTCCTCAACCAAGACACTATTTCTCACACCAAGATACTGTTTCCTCAACCAAGACACTATTTCTTCAACCAAGACTCTATTTCCTCAACCATGACACTATTTCCTCAACCATGACACTATTTCCTCAACCATGACACTATTTCCTCAACCATGACACTATTTCTTCAACCATGACTATTTCCTCACCCTGAGACTAATTATAGATATTTGAAGAACAATTCGTAGGGCACACGCAATGAAGCTAATCTATTTCTTGAACATAAAACATCTTGTTATATCTTTCGACTAAAAGCATCCAATGTTCAAATAATAACTCTGAATGTTTTCACCAATAGTTGACGATAAAAATTAGTGATTCACTGCGTAGGAGGCTTAAGTAAAATATTGGGATGTACTCGTGTGTAGGTATACATGTGAGTATTTTTATGTACGTACGCATTTATATGGATTTGCATCACTTACTTGCTGGAATATGTATGATTATTTGTTTATTTCATATATATGCAGCTTATGTGTAGTATACATGTAAAAGTTTTGATACAAATTTGTAAAAATGTACATGTTTTAGTAATATAAACTTTAGGGTAGAAATGTAAGGCGGCGTCGATTTTCTTTTTCATTGACTATAAGCCCTAAAATTTTCGGGCTTTAAAAGTAACTCACATCTTTTCTTAATGTGTAGCAGCTTCATTTTCGGCACCTTGAAAGAGATCTCTACTCGTACCTGATTATCTACTGGGAAGAATTATTGCTTTCAGATACGAAGATACGTCGATTTCACTCCGACATGCATTTATTGAAAATATCTCGCAAAACGAATTTCAGAATGATGATGTTCTAGTTTTGAAATCGGAAATCATTCACCACGGTGTGAAATGTTGTTTTTCGTTTGGTGCATCCCCTATTTTCACAGGAGCGTAAGTGGAGCCTGAGAGCTGTTGTAGAACCAATTTGTCATCTTGTCCTAGAACATTTATCACAAAGTACGTTCCCTCATTCCTACGTACAAAGCTGCCAATCACAAAAACATCTTTATGTTTAAGTCATTACATGGCATACGTTTATATAGCTAGGAACTTTTAAATTTAGTAAACTACAGCCTTCCTGAGAAACTCATTTGTTCTTGAAAATTATCCTTGGAAAATTTGTTGAGAGATATTCACGATTCCAACTACATCTTTCTTCTATCCAGCGATGTTAGTTGCTTCTATTAAGCAGAATTTTTGAAGCACATGCATACGATTGCTGGAGAAGTAGGTTGAGCACTACATCAATTTAGCATGAAACTGCGCTATGCACAAAATAACTTCCTTATTCTAAAAATATTGGCTGCTTCAGTATAAACATTAACTCAGATATCACCACAGCACAATCGAACGTTACTGTATTCATCATCCACTCCTCCTTTGGATCGTTTGATTGCATCAACAGTTTGGTATATTTCAGCAGTTTAGAGGAATTGGTACTGGATCTCGCAGGCGAACTATGGCGAGCGGCCGTTGCATCTTCAAAGCTTGATAAGGTCCTCTCGCAGCCGCTCAGTTTACTCGGTATATAACAAGCCATGGGCAGCCTCTGCAACTTCTGCATACATCAACACAGATTCCTCTCCGGCCGCGCTCAAATTAGAAAGTCTTCTTTGGGCGAATGTTTAGTAAATTAAAGCGACGCGTACCGTTCGCAGAGTAGATAGTGCACAAATGGATAGAGAATTATTTTGATGCAGGCGTTTCCATCGACACCAGAGCAAGATGTTAGTGTTTTCTTACTAAAGGCAATTGTTATTATGGAATACATGCTCGTAAGTTAACGCAGGTAGTCATTTGCATATTGGCTAGGGCTCAAGATGAAAGAGAAAGAATGAAGGCACGGTCGATGAAAAATGTTCTTATTTTTAGTAGAGGTTTCGCTTAAAAAGGCATGAGTACCACTTTAAGTATAGTTATCTGTTAATATATCTATCAATGAATTTTCTGTATTTTGACTTAGTTAATCGCAGTCTCAGAATTTACACTTTGAAGAATATCTGCTCTACAATGCCCATGATTGTCTGTGTTATTTTGTTTTTCACTAATTTTTTGCTTTCACAAATGATTTTAAGGTAAAAGTCCACCTATTATCACATGTTGAATCGCGAATTGTGCAATTTATACAGTCACGAGATAAAAATATAATTCGTATCGAACTTCGTGTCTATCAGCGGACGTTGGCATGGCTGTATAACAAACTATACATGCTTTCGCGGTTTCACCAACAATGTTCACAGTACTTTCTCAGGCGTTGATTAAAGAATTGTAGACGACGTGTTCCACCATGAACGAAGGAGCGAACGTACCCAATATCGCAGTTTGGCTATCGATTGCAGTCTGAGCTGCAACTTTGTGAATAGAACGGAATTACTGGCAGGTCGTGACTTGATGAATAGAGACAGATTGCCCAAGTTCAGGCAAGAACCTGCGAGAAATGGCTACGTGATGAACCTCGAACGTTCCTGCTTAGGTAATGGAGAGACGCAGTCAAGTGCTGCAGTCCGATGGACTCCTGGACGCTCACACAAATTTTCCCAATGAATTTCACCGACTGAACGATTGGCTGTCGTAGCACTTCCGAGTTGTGGTTTCCTCCACCTTTTACAGGCGGTTGACCGGAAGCAATGAAGAATGGTTATGTATACTTCTAAGGCTTCTGTTTTTAAATGTAAAATTGTACTGATGACTTCATGAACATTGTGGAATAGTGGTATATATTTCCGGGCTCCAGTTGTTAGATGACTAATGATTAGTAAACGGGAATTAGTTCGAGCAGTTGAAGAAATGGATTTTTTGAGTTATTCAGTATTGTACTCTGAGCTTTAGTTGAAAGTAAATACTCGTACTTAAGAGCACACTTGACAGTGTCACGAAGAAAAGTTAGGGAATTCAACAGGAAATTGAATTCTTTTAACTTATTTTTAAGAATTTTCAAGGCTTTGTTTTCAATTTTTGGAGAGTTATAAAGCTATAGTAGTAAACTTTATGAGCCACCCCAGTAAAATATCAGTATAGCGTCAGCCATAGTATTCTGTTATTTGGCGCGGTGAGACATGTTATGGACGATTTAGAAAAGCACATTGCGCCAAAGTTCAAGTTGTAACGAAGATCGATTGCAGCCACTAGATTTCACTTCTTAAAAACTATATGCGAGTTACTGCTTTGTATACTGCGAGATCATTATATAGGTCAAAATTAGTCACTACTGTATGGCTCCCCGCAGAAAATTCAATACCGCTCAGCGGAGTTAACTGACCAAATTATTGCAGGGACACCTTCAGCTATGACGCATGAAAACTGGGGTTAAAAAGAATGTATTTATATGTATAGCTGCATACTTGCTAGTGTGCAAAACTGCTGAGTTACTGCGTCAATTTTTAATAAGGATTTGGCTTTTCCTATCGAAAAAACACAGTAAACATCATTAGAGATGAAAACCGACACTAATAGTTCATGTATAATTTGACAATTAATTTCCAAATTTTCATGTTCCTTGGCTTGATGAATATCATAAAATCGCTTCATGTTTTCTGATGAGCTAAACAAAGATTAACCTAATCGGTACAGGATTTGTTACCTTTTACTACACGTTGACAAATTTAAACTTCACAAGTAACTCTGTGTCCCTCTGATTTTTCGTTTTATTTGTAAGTACTCTTAAAAGTTTTAAAACTCTGTGCTCTTAAAAATGTCAATGTATAATTTATCTGCTGGTAAGTACCGACGTTAAGTTGGACTACTTTCTACTGCAAACTGTTCCAAATAAATTTACCGTTCTCTACGAGTGTTCCGAATTGATGTAGAATGGTTGATCTCAGAGTAAATGAATCACTTGTGTTGTCACTGTTAAAACTAAAACTTGTGAAAAAATGTTTAGCTCATGAACTGTCTCTTTAACAAACTTTGACGAGAAATGCAATAAGAACCGAAACACTTTGTATAAGCTGAATGAAAAAAGTCGTTTTGATTTCAGAGTTGAACTTGCTTTGAATTGTTCTCATGATGTATGTAGGGCATCATTGAGTCAATACGACAGTTTAAATATGAACCTTGTCGCACATCCTATTGTATTTGACGGGCATAGACTATGTATTATCGTGTTAATATCTATTTCAGTTTAATTTATCCCTGTTTAAATGTTATTCAAAAAGTGGGTGCGTTTCGAAATCAAAACTTTGCCCATGTAGAAAATTTGCAGGATATGTTTTACAGGCGGTTTATCATGCTGAAAATATTTTGTTGCAATTATTAACGAAGAGATTTACACGAGAAATGTTACGCTTTACGAAAGGCTTACAAAACACACTAAACCAGCGATTGACTTCCTTCAAAAACAATTACGAGCGAAATATCTCGAAAAATTAAATGTTGCTCCATAAGGTTGAATCCATCACTTGAATGCTTCAAGATATCTGATTCTAACAATAAGTATTTCCATAGCATTTGCCTTATTTCAATGCCTCTAATTACATGAAATTACGTCGCAAGCCAACAAGTTAAAGTGATGTGTTATCACGACAACCGTTGAAGAAAAATATTTTATTTAATATAGAGAATCCCTTCATCTGTCAATGGAAAATTTTCCATTCATTACCGAGATCCCTTACAACTTTCATTAATAAAAATTGGATTATAACCGAGAATCACTTCCATTTATTCGTCGATGATAAACACCGTATTTATTACCAACATTTTTTAATTTCATCCGACGGTGATGAATATTGTTTTCAATACAAAATTTCCTTTCATCTGCAGCGTAAACACTACGAAGTAGAGATATCGTAAACATTTCAGTTGCCATCTTGCAAGAAAATATTGAACATTTCGCGTCAGAATCCTATTTTCAATCCATGCAGATTGTTGCCAAATAAGCTGAACAAATGCCACTTTCAGGAGAAAGTCTGCTAACAAATTTGTGTCCAGCACGTGGAGACTTCTCCACAAAATTGGCAATTGGAAAATGACAAATCTGAAATTCAGGGCTTGAAAGGCATTATAAATAACGAAGCAGATTCCTTTCTTCCTCCGCCTCGATTTCGAGGTGAGAAATGGTATTGAGTAAACGTCAACAAGATGAAGTTGAGGAACGGAACTTGCTTGACGCTGGTCGTGGTCCCTCGCTCCGGATCTGAGGTGGTGTTGGTGTCGAGTTAGCGCCAAGTTTTAATGGCGGTCGCGACAGCTGTTTAGAAGCATTAAGAACTTGACGGAACCGCGCACTACGCTTCCTCGCTATTCTTGAGAGGCAGACAATATAAATTGAAGTTCACGAGCATTAGAGGGCAGTCCGAGTCAAATGAAATGTTGCACAGCGCGTGTTTTTGAAATATGACTCTATGCTGTGGGGAAAATGGAGGAAAAATGTTTAGTGCTGTTTTCAGATTTGGAAAATTCTCTTCATTTATTGAAATGAATTAGTATTCTGCTGCTGGATTTTACTGAAGTTAGACCCAAATCGTATCGAGATAGGATAGAGAGAATTGGAATTAAATTCTATCATAAGTTTTAAATTTGCTGAGAGGTTTCAATTTGATGATTATTCCAATTTCCCATTGATGAATGAAACCTCACGGAGCTCTCTATGTAATCTCTGAATTTTTGGAACCTAGCTCTTCAAAATTTCTGTGCCATCGCCAAACTCAATTACAGCGTTCAACAAAGATCCTGTGCCTGCAAGATGGAAAAAAGTTTAGGCGTGGACGTTTAAAACTGGACGATATTGAAGAAAATTTTTAAAATTTGATCAACGACATCTGCTATGTTCATCAGATAAATGCATTAAATTTGCTCGCCGCGTCTGCTGACAAAAGTAAATGATGAGCGCACGATTTTCCACGTTTTTGGGACGAATTCTTAGATGTGTTTCTAACCTGCACATCAGAGAGATGCGTTGAATTTGTGCGTTCCGATTGCAAAAGAAAATTGGGTCCGGGATTTTTTGTGTTCTGCTTATGAGATCTCAAACGTGTTTCCAAACTGCACGTCAGAGAGAGATACATCAGATTCGTACGTTTGATTGCATTAGAAAATTCAAGCGGGATTTTCCTGTGTTTTTCAAATGACATCTTAGGGGTGTTTCCAAAACCCAGTGCCACTTTTAACCTTCCATCTGCCTTGCCGGTAGTAAGTCGGGCCGACATAGCCAGTACAGTTTTTGGAGATTAGAAGTGGCGCCAAAGAAGCCGAAAGAGTCAACACCTTGAGAGTCGATCAATCTTCTGGACGAAAGGTAAAGAGTGCTCAAGAAAATATGACGATGCTAAAGTTCACTAAGTCATGTTAGTGGACTTTGCCGAGCGATAAAAAATCCTACCGCTGGAAGAAGTTCGGCAACCAGCACAAAGAGAGCGTGTATTGAACACTCTCGGCTTTGATTGATAGTCTTTAATGCACACTTCACGGAAATCTGAAAAAATTAAAATTTATTGAGTGAGCTTCGTTAACGAAATATGACGCGTTTCAAGGAAGTTTTGAATTAAAAATTGACGTAAAAAATCATGGCTTTTTGAAATTTTAAGTGATAAATCAAAAATACAACTAAGCCCATGGTAGGGGAATTATTTCACATGAGTCATGGTCTCTGATTTTGCGATTTTAGGAATAAATATTTCCCAGGAAAATTCATCGGGAAAACAACATCAAAGACTTGAATTTGCGATTAGAATGATAAGTAAATTAGCATTGTTAAGTGTATAAATTGAATCTATGATACTAATCCATGTTTTGAATTATGATGGGCTGTCCAGCATTTTTTATCTTGAAGAATTTAAATTAATTTATTTATCACGTTGACTGCATTTGGTTTCCTGAAGGTTAACATTTAACCAAAATTTAAAAGCAATTGTCGTGAGCTATTTTGAAAATAGGAAGTGTTGACAGGATTGTACGTTCATTTAGCTTTAAATACGTATTATGAAATTTGAGTTTGTGACTATTGGTGGGTCAGCAGCGTTATGAAAATCCCCTCCGTGGCCTGCGGTGACAGGAAACTAAATATTTTCCTGTCGGTTTAAGAATCACATCTAAACACGCGAACCGTTAGAAACCATTGTTTTTGTATTTATTTTTAAACTGGGGTCTATTTTAAATAGACATGTGTTCGTTTTCTGCGAACGTTTCCATCAGTTTGAATCAGCAGAGTTGGTGTGCGGATCCAGCAGATGGCGTTTGTCTCTTGGGGAAACTGAAATGCCTTCAGTGACTCCATGCTGTGTTTTGAAGTTCTTCACATTGATTTTTGCGAATTTTGATTAGGGTTGAAGTAATTCCAGAATACATGTGTTTCTGCTAGATATTTCATGAACGGGTTTAACGTACAAAATGAGTTGTTAGGTATGAATTTCATCAGCGTTTAATGATGTCTAATTTGGAAATTGGCTTCTTATGTTTTGGGTTTATTTAAAACTATTTCACGCGAAGAAAATACATGTTGAAGAAGCTTTCACTACGATAGGCCACTGACTTGATGTTTTTGAAGCTTTGACGCTATTTTTTTATAACATTGCCTCGACCATGAACCAAGTTTCAAGTGGAAATTAAATAGTAAGGACAAAAAAAGTTTACTTTTAGGATTGGATTATGTTGAAGTTCATTCCAAAAGGTAGGAGATATGACCACTTCTGGGTAATTCTTGATTTCTATGTGCATAATGATTCTAACAAAATATTACTTTGTTATTGTTAATATTGCAGGTACCTGACAATAAATTTTAGGTTAAAGGGGCTCAAATCTATCCAAGTACTCAGCATTTAAAAGATATCCTCTCCCATGCACAGGTATACACCTACCTAGTTTTACATTTATATTTTACGGAAAAAAATACGATTCTATTTATCGATCATACTGCGCGTGTTGTGTATGTATGCAAATAAGTGCCGCCAAATTGTGATGCATTAAATTATCTATAGGTAAATCGTAACGATGAATCGTTTCGAGATCTTGGGATCTTGGTGCAAAACTTAATATTTACCAAAGGAGATGAACGTTCCGCATTTTTCTAAGGCGTAGTGCTCTTAAAGAATACTATTTTGAGTCAGAAATTCAGTTTCCTTATCACAGCTCAAATAAAAATTCAATCTGAAACATTGTTCTCAATTTTATGTGTGAAAACGAGACGGTGATGCATTCTAAGGCAAAAGAGTACATGGTCATAGCAATTTCTGATGTTCGAATATCGTCTACTCGGAGTTGTTACTAAAATATGACATGATTGTGCATTTCAAGTCAAGAGAATACAGGATCAAAGCAATATTCTGATACTCAAGTATCGTTTATAAACACTTCAATTAGATCACTCTAGTACTTTTGTGCGAAACGGAGGAATATTTGAATGATGTTTAGAATTGAATGCAGTTTTCGATAGTTCTTCCCTAGAACTGAAAAGAATCACAGCAGTTTCAAGCATGTGATTGACAATTAATGCAATGGTGGTTATTGTTATTTTAGTCGATGGTCCCCTCAGGGGGATACAGCTATTGTATCCATGGGAATGTGAGAGGTCTTGTGCTAAAGGTTAGGTAGGCCTTCCTCTTATTGAAATGGAATAGGTTTTAGCAAATGTTTACGACCGGAGACTAACCGATTTTCAAATATTTGTTGCTTGTAGTATGATAATGAGATGAAAATAAACAGCTTTTCTCCTATGCACTTGCCGTCATAAATGAGTATTTGACGAGTTATAGCGGTATGTTAATTTTCGTCTTCCATGGCTCGAACTTGCTCAAATAATCGATTTTCCATTTTCTGTTGTGGTAATAAGATCGAAATAAACGACGTTTCTACTATGCAATTTCGGTCTAAAATGAATACTTAATGAGTTATAGCAATATAAAACTGCAAAAAATTCAAATGCCGCGAGTGATGTCATGGCTGCCCTGATGTGTACTTATCATTCGCGTAATCGAATCATTTTAGAATAATCGGTAAATTTATAGGAAAGAATGGTGGAGCAATTGCATTTCCAGGTGAGTACAATTGTTTGAATAAGATTACCTACGCTAACCTACCCAACCTAACGTAACGTTCATTCCAGCCATGAAAAACGAAAACTAAAAAACCGCTCTAACTCGGTAAATACTGATTTACGACGAAAAGTGCATAGAGGAAAAGTTTTTCATTTCGATCTCATTACTGAAATGGAATACAATTATACAAGCAACATAAATTAGACAATCGATTAGTGTCCGATGATAAACAAAAATCTAGTTTTTTGTTTTGTTACGGACCATCGTTTATTCGGTTCGCTGCTGCTCTGTTTTGAGCACTTACTACTTTCGTGTTGAACTTTTATTTTCCTTTACGAACTTCTTTCTCAACTTCTTTCTCACCTTGTGCATTGATTCCGTGTTCCCTTAGCTATATACTAAATGATGCCTCCCTCTTTCTTCTCTTTGGAGCCCCTTTGTTGCGGGTAGAGAGCCTTAAACAAACATCTAATTTGTTCTTCAGTAGATGGTTCCAGTGAAAAGGGAAAACAGTTTTGAGGGATGTAGCCCCTAATTTCGGCAAGCCACGTGTTGTTAAATCCGGCTATTGGAAGTCCTATGTTAAACACAAACTATCTTGCGTGTCATAGGTTATACTCAATAAAAAGTTAAAATGGTTCCTTTTCAATCGAAATTGATGATTAACTGTGTTGTTGCAGTTTGCAGCAGAGGGGCAGTTCTATCCTTATCCAGATATCGGGGACAACCTAATGCCATTGCCGGTCTAAAAACGGTTGTAACGATAGTGATGGGATTAAAAATTTTGATGCTTTTAACACATTCCCTGTGAATTGGATTGAATGTGTGTGTGTACCAGTCGGTAAAATGCTCTTTCGCGTACCTGTATAAGGGATCGACATTTGATGTTTCGTGACCTTCTGTAGAAATAAGTGTTATCCTACCTGTTGAAATGTATCGTGCGAGTGTATTTTTCATATTTTTATGAAGGATCAAAATGTATTCTATAATTAAAGTCGATTTCCTTATTTTGCTACTTACAACCTAACCAAACCAACCGCGAAAACGCGGTGAATGTGGTTCGGATTAAGAATGTCAGCTTCCCGTAAGCCAGGGAATACAAGCCCGGTTAAATCTTCCATGTAAGCGAATTAATGTTAACCTAAGCCAAAATTTTCAGCATTTTAAAATATTTTAAAACCATCCAAAAATTTGAAAACTAAAGTATTGCATCACTGATGAGGTAAATTCAGGTTAGGAGAAATGAGAACGTAGGTGTTACTTTTCAAGTAGTTTGAAGTGAAAATATATATAAATGCTTCGTAGCTTCTTTTATAATTTTTTTAACAATGGGATTGTATTTTTCCAGGGTTAGTAATGTAACATCGGTCAAGTAGTTTGTGTCCAAAAGCTTAAAAAAGTTCCCGTGTATTGTGTGAAATGTTGAAGCATGCATATATTTAGTTTGAAAGTTTGTGTTTTAATATCACTGATTAAAATTCCTCATAATGTTATGAATTTTTGATTGCTTTGATCATGAATTATAGAAGATTACCTCTGTTCTTAATTTTATTGTGCAAGTGCACAAGTCAAGTTGAAACTGGATTTTAGGTCTACCATTGTGCAAAAACTCTGATTTTTTGGAACAACGAATATAAATTTAAGTGTAATTATACATGCATTGGATAAAAAAAATTTATTGCATTCCAAAAATATTTTCGTCACTGGCACCTTTAACTTTAGTGCAACGCATAAACTATTTCTCAAAGAGTTGAAGTCATTTACGTTCAAATGTGAATTATTCATCGCACCAATTTCCAGATTGAGATGAGAATTAAAAAACGTTCCCATACAATTTTTCTCAGGGCTGACTATACGGAGACCAAATTTCACAATTTCATTGCGAGAATTTGCTTGGGAAATTCCAGACGCTCTCGCTTTCTTCGGTCTTCCCCATATTTTTAGCTGATTTCCTTGTTGCAGGCAACCAAAAGTGGCTCAGTGAATCCACGTGCAAGGCACTAAGTGAGGGACGCAATAACTCTAAATTTCGGTAGCACTTTTTTACGACGCGCCATAAATTGCAGAAACTATAAATGGCTAAATAAGTCCAAGTGCGAGGTGCTCATATAGGCACGAAGTAACTAAATTTCTGCAGCACCTTCAAGTGACGTGCAAAAAGTTACAGAAACCGTAAATGGTAGGCAAACATGACGTGCTTAGTGACGGACAAAGTAACTTCAAGTTTCTGCAGCACTTTCATGTGACGTGCCAAAAATGACAGAAATCATAAATGGCAGAACAAGTCCACGGGCAAAGTACTAAGTGATGGTCGGAGTAACTGCAAATTTCAGAGCAGCACTTCCATGTGACGCGCCGTCCCGGCCGGGCGGCGGCCTATGACATCTTCACCACCGTCTCCTCGTGTTCCTACACCGCACCCTCGCCCCACTCCTGCTCGCAAGTGAGTTATCACCAGAGAAGCTCGCACAGTTTTGTATTCCGCGGAGACATAGCAGGACAGGCCAAAATATTGCCACCAAATCCGGAATCGACTGGCGTAAAATTTATGATGTCAGATTTAAGTTTTCGGAAATTGCATTCGAGTGTTTTTCTTGCTCTGCATAACTTATCATTCGCTCTGTTTGGTCGGCAGTCGGCAGCGAGGCTTGTCTTTCTATGGAAGCTGGTTGACGTCGAAAGGAAATTTCGAAGAAATAATTTATCGTTGTTTCTTGTTGATATAATCAATTCCCAGGCTTTCAGAGATTTCCATGGGCTGTTATGAATGCATTTCTGAGTTTTTGAACATTATTGGTCGAAAAAAATTTGCTATGGGAGATATTTTGTCGTTTGTTTTGATGAAATCTTGGAATAATTGCCGGTAAAAGTGATACTCGGAATATCTAAAGTTCTCTGAGATCGATCACGTATGATATTGAATTTTACACACTACGTAGAACCAGTCGAAATTAATTTTGCGAAAAAATGGTCGTTTAGGGAATCGATTAGGGGCAAATATCGTGTTAAAAGCTGCGATGGGTTAAACTGAAGTTCAATTTCCAACTCAAATTTAAAGTCAAAAGTTTAAAATTTTATAGAAAGCAAACGTTAACTGAGTAGAATAAATGCCATTAATTTAGAAAAGATTGTTAAAAATTGTTCAAACGATCCATCGATGAATCATTTTGCAGCTGGAAAAACTGAAGCACGACCTACCGGTGGGTCGTACCGCAATGAATGGGTTTATAACTCAACCTAATTACTATAACGTAGAAGGAGTAGGAAGTCCTAGAAAATATCATTGGCACATTCGAGATTCTCATGCTTAGAATATCAGCTGCTTTGACTATTCTTGCTTAAGGAAGCTCGAATAAAGGTTACGGATGGTCATAGTGTGACATCGCAGAACTTCGAGAACTTTGGTCTCACAAAACCAAGGGTTCGATTGTTTCCTCGGGCCTAAGCTAGTTTTTACCGAGCGTATGAAATTTTGCTGCAGAGCACGTCTCTATCCTTAGATGATCCTTGGGCTTGCTTTTTCATCTCATGATGAAATTGACACAGCCTGCTTCTAGGGTCGCATTACGCCACGCTACGCGCCACGACAATCTGGAGGCTGTAAATTATGTCGTGAGAATGCGAATTTCATTATCATTCATGATGTGAATTGGAAAAAACCTGTTTGGGCAAACTGTGGTTTGCCCAAGCAAATGTTTGTGATGTAGGTTCACCGCCTAGAAAATAATAGCGCATATGGTAATTTTTCTTTCGAAAAATAAATTTTAAGAGCTGCAATTGAAGATTATGAAAGTTACCACTAAACCAAATAGAATATTTTATTGGAATTTCAGTTAGAAGAAGAAATTGTTTTTCACGTCTTTATTCCATAAGTTACAAATGTGACCTCGATATTGCAAACGCATCTGGGTTTTATTCTATTTAGTGAGTGTTGTCGTTCTCAAAACTCCTCAGGTGGTATGGGATGGACAATAGGTTCAAGTTAATAAGGTGTGTCCATTTTATACTACCGAGACTGGCTCCTGCTGCACGCATGGGACCTGTTGTAGATGTATGTGCTGTGGGCATGGACTTTTGGACCTATCCAGAATGTTTTCTAACAATCTAGCGTGTTGTTAATTTACTTCATCTACAAATAGTCCTTCAGAAACTTTAATCTTTCACGCCCACTTTACGCTCCATGTTTTCTTCGGTATTTCTTCTTTGTCTTCTCTTCCTCTTCTTTCTTAACTTACTGTTTGTATTCGTAGGGTATTTCGTGTGGAAATACTCCTTGTGCGTATATTCTACGTTTTCTGTTGTCCATACTAAATATTGGTCTCGTATTTTTGCTTTCGTGAGATCACCTTTGTTGCAGCTAAAGAATTCAAACTACCTTATGAAATGATAATAATTAGAAAATACTAATTTCGTTCTAGAATTTCAAGCGTATTCCTTTTTAAACATAGTCAAACGATGACTGTTCATAGTACTGAATTAAAATAAATTTTTTGATGAACCAAAATTCTTTCTATAAATTTGCAACGAATTACAAACCTGCATATCTCAATCTTTAAGTCTCGCATTTTCCCCCAATACCATTGTTTCTTTCTAGTTTAGGGTCATATCCCGCTAGAGATGAGAATTTCTGTCTTTATGATCCAACTCTGGGACTATATGCAGGAATCCCATGGATATATTCGTGCGAATACCAGTGCAATCCTGGCATAGCAACTCAAGTGCAGGCGTACGAGGAACATATGAAGCTATCAGGAAAATTAAGCTAGCAGGCGCCACTTATCAAGCCTCTGGAGAAATCAAGGCATCTACGACAAACTTCAGAGAAGCTTTGCAGGCATCAAAGCATAGCTTTCTGTGGTGCGAGGGGCTTCGGAGCGAGACAGAGAGCATGGACGTGTTGTAGATGTATGCGCTGCGTCCGTGCACTTTTGGACGCGTTTATTTAGAATGTTTTCTGAAAATCTAGCTAGCTCTTACTCACTCTGCAGTGCCATGCACTTTTGGAAGTATTTATCTAGAATGTTTCCAACAATCTAGCGTGTGCATACTCACTCAGCAGTGCTATGCACTTTTGGACGCGTTTATCTAGAATGTTTTCTAACAATCTAGCGTGCTCTTACTCGCTCAGCACTTTTGGACGTGTTTATCTAGCATGTTTTCAACAATCTAGCGTGCGCATACTCACTCAGCAGTGCCATGCACTTTTGGACGCGTTTATCTAGAATGTTTTCTATCAATCTAGCGTGCTCGTTCTCGCTCAGCACTTATGGTCGTATTTATCTAGAATGTTTTCCAACAATCTAGCGTGCTCTTACTCGCTCAGCACTTTCGGACGTGTTTCTCTAGCATGTTTTCAACAATCTAGCGTGCGCATACTCACTCAGCAGTGCCATGCACTTTTGGAGGTATTTATCTAGGATGTTTCCAACAATCTAGCGTGCTCTTACTCACTCAGCAGTGCCATGCACTTTTGGAGGTATTTATCTAGGATGTTTCCAACAATCTAGCATGCGCATACTCACTCAGCAGTGCTACACACTTTTGGACGTGTTTATCTAGAATGTTTTCAGACAATCACCGCGAGCTCAGCAGTGCGATTAGATTCGCCGAGGAAAATGTATTTTGATGAAAGGAACGTTAGTTTCCGGTAAGACGCTTTTCTGGCTGTTGATTGCTGACTTATCGTCAGTTGCAGGTGCAGGTAGGGACAAACTGCGCTGCTGGGAGGAAATTAGAAACTCTTCAGCGCAAGTTGCTTTTTCCCAACACGATTGAGCTGGAGGGGGACCATGTAAACACAATTTATTGAAATGAAACCAATCTAATATTGGCTGTTATGAAACTGACACGTAAACTTCAATTAGTCAACATTTCTGGTTATTTGTACGCCATACCTGCTACGTGCATACTGGCTACGCGCATACTGGCTACGTGCATACTGGCTACGTGCATACTGGCTACGCGCATACTGGCTACGTGCATACTGGCTACGTGCATACTGGCTACGCGCATACTGGCTACGCGCATACTGGCTACGTGCATACTGGCTACGCGCATACTGGCTACGCGCATACTGGCTACGTGCATACTGGCTACGTGCACACTGGCTACGTGCACACTGGCTACGTGCACACTGGCTACGTGCACACTGGCTACGTGCACACTGGCTACGTGCACACTGGCTACGTGCACACTGGCTACGTGCACACTGGCTACGTGCATACTGGCTACGTTCAGTGCCTATTTGATTTTACCCAATCTCATGTTTTACTGGAAGCGTAAAAACGCTGAAAGTTAGCACGTTTTCCTACGAAGGGACCCACCGGCGGTCACTTAGGGGATTTTCATAGTGCTGCTGACCCACCTGCAGTCACTTACTCATTTTTTATAAATACTTAATAAAACCTAAATAAAAGCTCGATCCAGTTAATATTTGCTATTTTCAAAGTTAATTACGGCAATTCACTTTAAATTTGAATTGAATATTGAACTTCAGTTTCCCATGGCAGTTAACGCGTTAACAATTTAATTAGGCTGACCTAACTTACCCTAACCTTAACATCAAAAGGAAACTATTAATTAAAAGCGGTGGCAGATAACCCACAAGACTCAAGTATATTTTTGACACTGGAACCTATAACTCTGATGCAACACATAAACTGTCCTCGTAAAGGTGAGGTGTACTTAAATTATTTTTCCATTTTTGTCAGTCGTCAGTCCTCGTCTGTGTAACATGTGGAAGTAGCATCCATCTGCGGTTGTATGAGCTACCCATCACCGAATTCACAACTCTCGTCTTAAGTCTGTTATTCACATCGATTTATAGTTAGGTATGCCTTTTTTCATTACCTGTTTTTTCTCTATTGGAGACCGGCGAACCGTGAAGCCGACTTCATTTACGAGTGTCTTCGTATTTTACCCTTTGTTGTCATTCGTCTTTTCATCTCATTTAGATGCTCACGCTCTTTTACCTGCGTTTTGAACTGTGGATTGACACGTATGGTTATTTGACTCCCAACTGACCCTGCAGTTAGTGGATTGAGAGTGAAATAGCATAGTATGCTGATGTACTATTAACACATTAACCGCCATCTGAACCGCTGCTGGTACACGGAGGGAATTTCCATGAGTTTGCTGACCGACCAGTGGTCACACACTCAATTTTCATGAATACGTTTTCTAAGGTAAATGATTGCATGATCCAGTTAATGCTTGCTATTTTCAAAATTACTTCCTACAACTAACTTCAAATTTGAGTTGAACATTGAACTTTAGTTCAACCCACGGCAGTTAACGTGCTAAACATTTACCATAATTCAATCGTTCCTGAGATAGTTAACATTATTTCTTCTCATGCATAATAATTTAAGTGTGATTCAAGAATTGACATTCTTACCCACAGAATTACAAGCATTACCTGAGCAGCAAGTTCTCATATAGACCAAATTTTCATCACCCATTTCTTTGAAGTTTCGCACACAAATTAGTTGAAACGCAGGAAAGAGAGGACGCTGGAACAGCTTTCTCGCTTCAATGCACAGGCCTCTTAAAAACGCTACCCTGGCCCGCAAAGTATCTCTTTCCAGCCCAGATTTTCATCAAATTGATGGGAGCATAAATTTTATCATACGAGCCATAAAGGGAAAGAAGAGTGTAAGAATTAAATAGACAGGTGGTATAACTTGAAGCTTACGGTTGGTTCCATTTTGTGGTCGATTACGATGGTAGTATGAGCGTTTGTGGGAATAGGAACGCCATGTACGACGATATCCAGCTAAACTTATGGGCCTGAACTTATAACCTTGCTCCGTCGGCCAAATCCTTCCTTAAAAAGTTTCCGCCGATGCCAAAGAGTGTTCGGTCTCTTTTGACCAAAGATGGCTTTGAACTCAGAAGCATCAACGAGGTGCATGAATATCGAATAAAGAAATATTTCACTTCAATTTGAAAAACTCTTGTAAAGAAGAACATGTTCACGTGCGAATTTACCCAGATGTTTATTCAGAAATGCTGCTGAACTAGGAACTTTTACAGTGTGATAGGTCCTAATTCCTATTACGCACCCTTCAGGTTGGAAAATATTCTAATTTAAAGTGCAGGATATCGTTATGATATTAATTATCTGTCTACGTTGTTAAGAGGTAAAAAACCGTCGGAGGAAACCGGGGTAAATGTGGCAAATTGTTTCAACTCGGCTTGGAAAAGGAAACCTGTTCAGAGATACGCAAAGCATAGGCGCCTACTCGCGTGAAAACCCATCTGTGAGGCTGCTCGGGCAGTTGTGTACTGTGCGGTAAAGAATGATTTGGAATTTTCTCATGAGTTTAACAGAATCAAAATTCCATGAACCTTCGTTGAGGGGAAAAGCTTTTTTTCTCTCTTCCGGGTCGTCTTCAGAAAGAAAGAAAAAAAGTAAAACAGTTTATTTCAAAAAAGATGATACAAAAAGCACATCATTGGTTTCCAAAATATCTTGAAGTAAGGATCCATAGTTGATACACACACATGGGTATCGTAATACCCACATTACTAGTCGAAAGAAATGATTGAAGGCAATGTATTCCAATGGTTGCTTAATCTAAGTTTGATAATACATGTATGTAATTAACTTCAACTAAATATATGTAACCAACTATATGTAACTAACTTCAACTAAATATATGTAACCAACTAGATGTAACCAACTATGCGTAACTAACTTCAGGCGTTATGCCACACGAACCTAGCAATTCTGTGCGTGCGCGTGTCAGAAGTTTTTGCCTCGAGCACGGTGCTACTTCACTCTCCTATTGTTTCGATTTCCGCTCGTCAAATGTGTGTTGTTTTCTTACAACACAGCAATAGTTTTTCAATATCTAATCCATGCGTCAGAATAAGGCAAACAATCGTTTCACCTGAGCAACCATGTTGACACTTGACCGTAATTGGTTAAATTGAAGTTCAACATTCAACTGAAATTGAAAGTCAATGGTAGAAAGCAATCGTAAAAACAGCAAACATTAACTGAATCGTTCTTTCATTTACTTTTAATTTGGTACTCATAAAGAATTGAGTTTGTTACTCGTCGGACAGTAGCATTATGAAAATACCCTCAGTGGCCACTGGTGGCGCACGCTGCAGTCAAAATATCAACCGTGAACACTAATTCATTTTGCTCTGAGTACGCTGCATGTCCATACCTTTGAGTTAATTGCTATTTTCGAAATTATTTAATAAAACAAGCTTCATTTGACACAGACCGCAACTTGTGTAGACTTTCATTCATTCTCGCAGACTTCTGTCGTCCAAATGGTATTAAATTCAATGTATTTATTTAATCCCCACTGTAGTGAAGGTATTTCATTTTCAAATGATATATACTTGGTGTGAAATTGAAAATAGTTTGATTTATTTAAATCTTTTGCTATTATGTGTAGTTGCAAAATTATCCCCCTCAGGGGAATACAACTATTGTATCAATGGGAATCAACGCTCCCAGGGGGACTGTGTGAGGGCCCGAGCTAAAGGTTAGGTAGGCTTTTTTTTTGTTAAAATAGAATAGGTTTTTGTTTAGCTACGGACCATCTTTTTCGGTTCACTGCTGTCCTGTATTTCAGCACCTACTACTTTCTTCTCCAGCTTTTTCGTGTTTCATGATCTTCTTTCTTAGGTTACTGTTTCCATGCACCTTGTGCATAGATTCTGCGTTCCCTCAACTCCACACTAAATGGTGCCTTCATCCGTCCTCTCTTGGAATATCTTTGTCGTGGTAAAGGGAGGCTAAAACTTTCTGTTATAATAATAATAATAATAATAATAATAATAATAGTAATAATAATAATGCAAAATTATCCGTGCACTACTCGGTAATCTATAATTTTGCTCGTAAAGCACCGGCTGTAAGTGTGTTGGAATGGCAAGGGACTTTTATGTATATGGTAAAACACATCAAAAGCTTAGTAAGAGTCTATGATGATAAAGTTCGTCTGGAAAAAGACCGAGAGATTGAAAGTCGCTACTACTCGATAATGTGCCACAAAAATTTTCCTAATCTTCCTAAGGTCATTTCAAGTAGGAAAATATCATAATCCAAAGCGTAGCTCATCGCCATGACAAAAATAATCCGTCAACGTTTTTAAGAGGCGAAAAGCCGTCAGAGGAAACTGGTGTCAATGTGGCAGAGTTGCTATAACTCTGCTTGGAAAAGTAAACCTCTCCAGAGATACGTAAAGCCGAGATAAAAATAAATTTCAGTAGTTTCTCTTTGCTTGGAACTGAGAGGCCAGATGAGTTGCGACTGAGGAAAGCGTGCGTAATTTGAAGTAGTCCTTCTCGAGAGCACTACATTCGAGCAGTTTTATTCGTGGCGATCTCTTGCATTTCTGGCAAGACGTGTGTTTTGGGCACGTTTGTGTCACCAGCAGCAGTGAAATGGAAGTGTAACGACCGAGCCCGTCACAAAATACTGTTTAGGACGACCCGACGCTGCACGCGAAAAACAAGCAAGTTACGGCCAGATGCCGCCGCCGTCGACCGCCCATGCCCAAGCCTTCCAGTTTGCTGTAGTCTTTCTCGGTAACCTTTGTCTTGTGCCGAGTTCCGTAACATTACTTCGTGCTTGGCGTGCTGCTTTGAGTTCCTTGTTTGCTTGCCGCCTCATGTGCCCTCTTTTGTATGCACGAGAGATGTGTTCTTCCACGCGGTACGATTTTCGGTGCACTAGCTCCTCTTTATAAGTTATTCTTCGTTGTTATTTGACGCTTTAGGATTGTATTTTTTTGCGCACTTGTTGCGAGTTTGTTTTCTGTCGTTTTCCTCAAGAACACAAGTCTCCCCATGAATGCTTTCGACTTTCAATCGACCATAGCCTATTTCTTTAATTCTCGTCTATGACTCGTCTCGTCTACCAGTACTTTGCTTAGACGCGGCTATGCTCGAGAAACCCTGCTTTGATGTCTACTCCAGCTACTTAAAAGCTATTTTTTTGCGGCGACTCTAAATTTTTTCGAGTTTTTTCTTTGCTCCTGAATAGTATTAGGTCCAACTCGTGAAGGAACTTTGTTGATGTTTTTCAGAATGAAGGAAAAGCTTATGAGATTCATACACAGTTTAGCATCCTTTCATTAAATTATTTTTTCCATTTATGAAAACTTAACTTTTTCTTGGCATAACCGCAAGAAATTTTTTTAATAGACTATTTTTCCTTGAATTTTATTCGCCTTCTTTTCATGGAGTCAAAGACTAATTCTCTTAGAAGCAGCGTTGCTAAGCTCAGAAATTTTTGAAACATTTTAAATATCATGCATGGGACTATTTAAAATCCAACAACACTTTACATGTTTTCGCTAAAGAGACATCACATTCGACACTTGACATTTCGGTGTCATTTTCTCTGTGTAGACTGTATACCGGTTCGGAGTGTATCTTTCTCGCATTCATATACGGTCGGAAACTAAGAAAATAATTTTTAGGGCAGGGTTCCTCTACGATTTTTAAGTTCCGATAGAAAATGTATTTACGCCTAATATTTATAGCTTGAAATTTATTGGAAACCATTTAGAGAGTAGATATGCCAGTATCAACGTAGCCTCATTTTACAAATCCACTCCCCAAAAACGTCTGCTAAAAACGATGCCGATCATCAAAAATGTTTTAACATTTTTTTTGTTTCATTTTATGACACTGCATGAAAACGTTTAAATTTGATGACTCTAAGAGCAAAAGAAATAAATCACTTTGGAATTTCTGCTCCCACATTCATATTATTAGGATACATCTACTGTGCGCATTGGAAGATGTGAGGGTTCAAACTAATGGTTAGGTAAGCTTTCCATTTAATGAAATAAAATGTATTTTTTCCTTTTTTACGGACCATCTTGGTTCGGTTCGTTGTAGCCCTTTTTGCCAGTTAGAATTTGTTATTATCTTATTCAACTTGCTTACATCTTGTTTCATGAACTTCTTTCAATCTAGCTGTTTTTGTTCACAAGGTATGTGGAAACACCTACGCACAGATTTCCCGGTCTCTTAATTCCATAAGAATGGGCCTTCTTCTTTCCTTGATTGGGAACATGTTCGTTGAAGCCAGACTGAAATATACTCCTGATTTAATCTAATCTTCTGTGAACCAAGTGATGACACCGTTGAATGAGTGAGAATTTTTTATTTTTTTGCTTATAAAACCAATTGTTAAAATTCACAACTTGTTAAAACTAATTAATCGGTTCAAACTCCTTTCAGAGGTGAACCTGCCTGAGTTTCACTGCATGCTTTTGCATGCAGGTGTTCGTTTGCCTATGTATCTCTTCTACCAGGTGTCACCCTTTGCCTGCTGTTTTTACTGCGATGTTTTTTCGACGTTGCTAGAAATACATTTTCTTCATCATTGGTACACAAAAAATTCAGGGTTTGCTTTCGCTTGAAAAATATTCCCTCCATTTCAGATGCATCAAAAAGTT
The DNA here is from genome assembly GCA_014220935.1 of Platorchestia sp. MABIK. Lineage (NCBI taxonomy): Eukaryota > Metazoa > Arthropoda > Malacostraca > Amphipoda > Talitridae > Platorchestia > Platorchestia sp. MABIK. Next base: position 38,236 of record JACJUY010006904.1, read on the forward strand.
TGCTGCTACAGCTATTCATGCTTCGTACAACGATACAAATTAATCACAGATGATCATGTGAAAAATTCATTCGATCTATGTAGAAAATTAGTCAGTGTATGTTGAAATCAATGGCGTGTTCTGAAAACTTTTGGGTGCCCACGGTAATCAGAAAAAATGTTGAAAAAACTACTATATGTTATTTACTAATCTATACCAGGTATCATTCGCGCTTGAAAGTTTCACACCGATTGGAAAAAAACAATGCCAAACAAATTTCAAACTTCAACGGCATCTGCACTGCTTAGCGCAGTAAAAGCCAACACTGCGCAGTAAAGGCCCACACTGCGCAGTTAAGGCCCACACTGCGCAGTAAAGGCCCACACTGCGCAGTAAAGGCCCACACTGCGCAGTAAAGGCCCACACTGCGCAGTAAAGGTCCACACTGCGCAGTAAAGGCCCACACTGCACAGTAAAGACCCACACTGCGCAGTAAAGGCCCACACTGCGCAGTAAAGGCCCACACTGCGCAGTAAAGGCCCACACTGCGCAGTGAAGGCCCACACTGCGCAGTGAAGGCCCACACTGCGCAGTGAAGGCCCACACTGCGCAGTAAAGGCCCACACTGCGCAGTAAAGGCCCACACTGCGCAGTAAAGGCCCACACTGCGCAGTAAAGGCCCACACTGCGCAGTAAAGGCCCACACTGCGCAGTAAAGGCCCACACTGCGCAGTAAAGGTCCACACTGCGCAAAAGCCCACAATGCGCAGTAAAGGCCCACACTGCACAGTAAAGGCCCACACTGCGCAGTAAAGACCCACACTGCGCAGTTAAGGCCCACACTGCGCAGTAAAGGCCCACACTGCACAGTAAAGGCCCACACTGCGCAGTAAAGGCCCACACTGCGCAGTAAAGGCCCACACTGCGCAGTAAAGGCCCACACTGCGCAGTAAAGGCCCACAGTGCGCAGTAAAGGCCCACAGTGCGCAGTAAAGGCCCACACTGCGCAGTAAAGGCCCACACTGCGCAGTGAAGGCCCACACTGCGCAGTGAAGGCCCACACTGCACAGTAAAGGCCCACACTGCACAGTAAAGGCCCACACTGCGCAGTGAAGGCCCACACTGCGCAGTGAAGGCCCACACTGCGCAGTAAAGGTTCACACTGCGCAGTAAAGGCCCACACTGCGCAGTAAAGGCCCACACTGCGCAGTAAAGGCCCACACTGCGCAGTAAAGGCCCACACTGCGCAGTGAAGGCCCACACTGAGCAGTAAAGGTCCACACTGCGCAGTAAAGGCCCACACTGCGCAGTAGAGGCCCACACTGCGCAGTAGAGGCCCACACTGCGCAGTAAAGGCCCACACTGCGCAGTAAAGGCCCACACTGCGCAGTAAAGGCCCACACTGCGCAGTAAAGGCCCACACTGCGCAGTGAAGGCCCGCACTGCGCAGTGAAGGCCCGCACTGCGCAGTGAAGGCCCGCACTGCGCAGTGAAGGCCCGCACTGCGCAGTGAAGGCCCGCACTGCGCAGTGAAGGCCCGCACAGCGCAGCAATAAAGGCCCACACTGCGCACTAAAGGCCCACACTGCGCACTAAAGGCCCACACTAAGCAGTAAAGGCCAACACTGCGCAGTAAAGGCCTACACTGCGCAGTAAAGGCCTACACTGCGCAGTAAAGGCCTACACTGTGCAGTAAAGGCAAACACTGCGCAGTAAAGGCGCGCACTGCGCAGGGAAGGCCCGCCCAGCGCAGCAATAAATGCCCGCCCAGCGCAGCAATAAATGCCCGCACAGCGCAGCAATAAAGGCCCGCACAGCGCAGCAATAAAGGCCCGCACAGCGCAGCAATAAAGGCCCGCACAGCGCAGCAATAAAGGCCCGCACAGCGCAGCAATAAAGGCCCGCACAGCGCAGCAATAAAGGCCCGCACAGCGC
>JACJUY010006904.1:45323-59985 GCA_014220935.1 Platorchestia sp. MABIK
AATATTGACAAATAAGTGTACTATAGGATCGTTTTTTAGATTTAAAGACCGTCTACCTACTGAACTGCGCTCTCGCTTAATCTATAAGTATTGTTGCCCGCTGTGCGGGTCTAGCTATGTGGGTTGCACCCAACGTAGTTTTAGAACTAGATTTTTCGAGCACGTTGTAGGAGCTCCAGAACGGGTAGAGTTTTAGCCAAGCCATCTTTTTCAGCCATTAGGGATCACGCTGAGCAGTGTAGTGTAATAGTGAGCAAATCTGATTTTTCAATTTTAAGTTTCTGTGCAAATAGAAACGACCTACATATACTTGAATCTCTGTACATCAAACAATTAAAACCAGCTCTTAATTCAATGTTATCATCATTCCAATTAGAAATAGCTTGATTTACAAAATATAACTGTAGTATAATCTCTCCGTTAACCTTTTTTTTTTTCGCACTCTACTAAGTTGTATTCTTTTTTGTCTTTTAGCCGTGTCGTATTTTCTGTATTTCAATTATCTTTTACAGGTGTTGATAATGGCTTGAGCTTGTAGCCGAAACGTTCACTAATTAAAATGATTTTTAAATCGGCTGTCTTTGCTATCATTTTTATTCTAAATAAACAAGCTTTAATTTCAGCTCAAAATTCTAAAATTAAATGATCCCCCTTTGTTCTACGTTGTTACATTTTTTTGCTGCGACAGTTAAACAATTAGTTACATAATTTAAACTAAAACTAATAGTTAAACAATTTAAACTAATTTCACTACTTCTTAACAGCATGCATAGTGTCAAAACTCTAAAGTTTGTCAAGGCTACAAATGTTGCAACTGTACGTATATCGTTTAATATCTTTATTTTGTAATCAATTCCCGCGACATTAGAAATTTATCAACGCTGCACACACACTGAAAGGCTTTTTTTATTCGAGGAAAGATTTTGTAATTTCAACCAGAATTCGCCGGGACAAGAAATGGAATAATTCTCGTTCGGAATTTTTTTCTCAGTAGGAATTGCTGAATGTCTACGTTATTGATTCATTTAACCCAGCATGAAATTCGAACTCTCAATCGTCAAAGTTTATAGTCCGAAATAAACTTCAACTAACGAACAGTACCGCCATGCTCGAGTAATGAAGTGTTTTTCAGCACGATCATTATTTAGAGAACTCTTGGATTTTGAATAATAGAATTGAACGTGTGTCGATGCAAATTAGGCACTCAATATATTGCAAAGAAAATAGTCACGAAATGTTTCCCATCATTTTTATTCCTCCTCTTCATAAAGGCGAATAAACCAATTTCCTTCCTACAATCTCCGCACGATATGAACGAACATAAACACAAAACACCAACATTTACTGCAACTGGAAACGAGGAATTTTTTCGGCGCGGTTTAATCTGCCTTTTTTAAGCATTCCTCCGGATCGAAAAAAAAATGAATGCTAATGTCGGTTTTGAGGCACGGCGTTCTCGCGACCAGTTGCGATTCTCGTCTCAGCCTTGCATTATAGACGCAATTAATCGATGTGCGAGCGCAGAAACTACCTTGAGAAAATGGGAGCAAATATGTGAGAGCGTGAAGAAATTATTAAAATTCAATAATTTCTTTTTGAAAAAGGTTTTTAATCATTTTCTTTCTTATATTATGAATAGCTTATTCGTGGCCGTAGACACACGACAGGAGTAATTAAATTAATGGTAATCTGCGCAGAATAAATATCACACATTTCCTGTAGTACTCAATTGTATTGCGTTTTTTGATGCTGGACTCATTTTTGCAATGTATACTGAGTTTAGGTGCGATAAATTTAAATTCAACCAATTTAGTGATGTCTGTAACTTAGTGTTAAAAAGCTCTGAGCTTTTAGTATCCGAAATAAATACGCGACATAAAAACCGGAAGTTTCATTGAGAACACGAGACATTACTCGGATATTTAAATTCGCTTTTTGCTCTTTTTCTGAGAAAGACCAACACTAATAGCGTCAGAATTACACTTATACATCCTTCAGCTAAAAATCACTGCCGTGATCGGAGCATGCTGCTATCAATCAGCGGATCACTGGTGTGACAGGCAGCGCCGGCGCTGCGCAGAAGTGTCCGCTCTACTGTATAGCGGCCCGTGCCGCAAATTTTTCGATTGAAGAGGTGCATTTTGTGAAGCTTCAGTCATCTTGTAAGGTGCTGCGCCTACCCGCCATAATATGAACGCTACTGGGCTGTGCGGGCCTTTATTGCTGCGCTGTGCGGGCCTCTATTGCTGCGCTGTGCGGGCCTCTATTGCTGCGCTGTGCCGGCCTCTATTGCTGCGCTGTGNTTAGCGCATTATTGAACGACTTAGAATAACGTTGATGGTAGGATGCCCCAGAAGTCGCTGAACTTATTCGGGCCCACAGGTAGCTATACTCAAACTTGACCATTGTACTAGACTTGAGCAACATTCTAACTCTGTTTCACTTGTGGTAAATGAATTGTTTAAATTGTTTAAATTGAATCTTTAGTCGAAGCCGTGACAATCTAACAGCACTCACCATCTGGACCAGCTGTCGGCATAGGCCGGCTCATCTGCGGAGCAAAGTCAAGCATTAAAATAAATCCAATATGACACAAAAATTGCACAAACCAGCCTATGGAGAAAGGAAGTAAATGAATTTTACAGAAATGTTTCATAAATTAAAATTTTATGTTAACATAGTGCATGTTAGATTGTGAAAGAACAATTGTAAAATGTCAGTGCAAATAGAACATGGTGTGAATTTAAAATAGAAGTCATTGCTTCAAATGATTCGCAAAACAGCAAATTTCTTCCTGCATTTAAATTTTTTTGAATTAAGGAAAAACTTACGCAAATTCATGGGAAAAAAGTGTCTGAAAAATTTTCAAACAGGAAAGTAAATCTGAAGTATACGAATTTATTTGGTTTAGTGTGGCTCATTTACGTTTAATTTTCATGCGAACATTCACCACAAATTTCAAAGTTAATTCTCTCAGCTTCACATGCAACAGCGTAGAATATTTTTAGTGATTCGCTCGACCGTTGAAATTTGTTGTTTCTAAGATTTCTTCAATACAGCAAACACTGCATTAAATACAAGATGCAACCATTCACCACCACAGCGGACCACCACTATGAGGTCACCACAACACCATTACACTACCATGAGGTCATTACTCACCACCAAATCAGAACACCACCACAACCACACCACCATGAGGTCACCACTCACCACTCTCAGGTCGTTGGCTTTCAGTAGCACAGCAGCTAAATTTTCCTTGCTGGGCGCCATCATGAAATCAAAATTGAGGGTATTTATGAAAGTACAGAAGGAAAATGAAAATGAATATTAAAACGGGCCGACTAGCTGCTGAACAAATAGTAATGGGAATATCTTGAATATCAGAAGATTAGAAATTAGTTCAAGCATCCGTAACCCAGAAACGGTGTTCCAAAGAGGGAAAGGATGAAGGCAGCATCTAGTTGAGACAATGGGGATCTATGCACAAGGTGAGTTCCTACATAACATCCATTGCGCGTACAAACTGCTATGAAATAAGATAGAATTTGAATAAATTAATAGCTGCTGGCACACAGGACCGAGGTGAATCGAGAAAATATGGTCCGTAACGAAAAAAATAAGAACTATTGTTTCAACAAAATGAAGGCCTACCTTACATTCAGCTTGAGACCTCACATTTTGCCCCTAAGAGAACATAAGCATAAGATATTCCCCCTGAGTCGGGGAATATCTTGAGTAGCAATACAATAGTTAGCAAAAGAACTGTGCCAAAAATAGCAAAGGAACTGGGTGTACTGAGTGCGAGTGTGCGAACTGGGTGCGAACTATGGGTTATGACAGGGGTTATGACTGGGTGCGAACTATGGGTTATGACAGGGGTTATGACTGGGTGAGAACTGTGAAATAAATACCCCTAAAACTGCCCTTGCGCAGCATGAGAGCTGTCTCGAAAATAGTGAAAGACTAGCCATAGCAAGCCCGTGAACTATGTGCACCATAACCAACATAAGAACTGCGCTGCCAATGCCGCAAAAACTGCATCATAAACAATTTAATAATTACGAGTACCTTATAAGTAGACTAAAACCACAAATAAATGGCATAAGAGTTTCGCTGTAGGTATAAAATAAGCTATAAATGTCCCAAAACTTTTTATATTATTAAACTAGGGATAAATTTATTGAATATGTATTTTAAATTCATTTCATATACATTATGAGAGCATATGAATCATGTCATAACAGCGTAAACTTAGCCAAGAGCGGCATAAGAATTCACCTACTAGTGGAGTGAAGGAGAACGGTAAATAAAATGAAAGCTATGCCATAAATGGGATAAGACCTACCCTTTAAATAACAAATGTCACGATACGTTTCAGGGGTCGGCTTACGCCGCCCGTCACATTACGATTGAGGTATTTAAGCCTCGACAGTCAGAGTAGAAATGAAATTGAAGATGGAAAATACACAGGAAGAGAATGGACAGAAAAGGTGGAAAATTGGAATTAGCACAGTCCACCACGAGTTTACCTTAGTTTAATCAGCATAGGACAATGAGACACAAAGTTGAAAGATTTAAACATATTTTTAATTTAATGTTGAACACGTGAGGGGAGTTAATTGAACAATGCAAACAAGAGAATTATCGACATACCCCTTCCAACACAAATATCACACCAAATGAGAGGAATGCATGCTTCGAATCATAAAGAGCGCTTACGAACGATTGCATGGTTTAACGTTACCCAAAATTTTCATGGCGACCATCAAAGGTAGATGTACGCACAATGAATCGGAATTAGAAAAAATAATTAATATCTGGGCTAGCGTACACACGAAATAAACGTGGATGATGTAAAAACCATAAAACCCTGTCTCACACAAGGTATCAAAATATGGAACACTGTGCACCACGCACCACGTAAAATTCTTGCCTTAAAACCCAACGACACCTTTCTGCTAAGTGCACAACATCCCAATATAAAACAAAATCAACTTTATAAAAAGCGCGCCATTTCAAATCACTGTTCAATGTGCTTCTTTGCCTCTAAACTTGTACCATTATCACTATTTTCAGAGTTCTCAACACCACAAAACACTCGAACTCTTCTGCAATGTGTCGTTGGCCTTCAGCTAGCTCCGCTCCCACTCGAGGCTTGAAGGATGCACGCAGGGTTGATCAGGCCGTTTCCGCGGTTCCCTCTCGCTCGTAGGCCGGTGCTGGTGATCGGCGGCACTGCACTCTGAGTTTTTAATTTGAGCGCCGAGTACCGAGGGCAGCTTGACCACTGCAGGACTCGTATTTCCTGGCGTTGTTGCAGACTTTGAAGCTGTGCGGTTCCAATCGGCGTGCTGGAGTTTCTTGCGAGCTTGAAGTTGACGTAGAATTCTCCATGAATTTTTCCGCTTGTGTCATTGACATGCTGTGCCACCCGCAATCTTCTTCTTTCCAATGCTTGGAGTTCACCGATGGAAAGCTAAAGACGATCTTCGCGATTGTCACAATAACGTAACGTTGGTTCGGGTGTGCCTTTTTCTTGATGTTTTCGTCTTGAGTTGCTGTTATGCCGGGGGACACCAGCAGCTGCCGGTTCTCCGGCCTGCTCACAATTCAGAGTTTCTCTTATAGCGTAGCTGAGAGAAAAAGACCTCACGATTCTTCTTGCATACACCATTTATGTCTCTTGTCTGGTTTCTTCTAGATGGTTCTCAAATGTTCGCAGTATGAAACAGCGTTTTAATCCTGATTGTTGGAATTCTTCCTTGTCCTGACGTCTTGAATTTTAATTGTTGCGTGTCGTGAGCAGCGTCGATACCCACGCTATTCCAGGGTCATGAATGGCTGTGAGTCGGAGCCCTCACTTTTGTTTCCACAACCTTTGCTCCGCGAGGCTCGGCTTCTTGCGTGTGTGTGCGTTTGTGTTGCATGACCTTGTTTTGTGTTCGAGTTTTGTGCTGATGTGTGTGTGTGTTTGTGTGCCAGCCCTTGTGGATACGCCTGAGCGAGCAGTCTGGTGCAAGTGTCGACTGCACGGTGACAGAGATGAATCGCCAGCCTCTTGAGATCGCGAAATATGAGAACGAACGCTGCCCTGTAACAAATTTCCCCCTTCACGCTGCCCTAGCTGCACCTCGAACTCGCGGTACTGGCTAACGGTTTTCTTAACAACGATTACTACACCCGATGTCCTAAACATTCCAATGTTTCTTCACAACGCAGTGTTTCCGTTGCAGCTATTACTTGATCTACCTAACGAAATATTATATATCATTACAACCCCCTTCGCCCCAGGAGAATTTGGGCCAAATTGTAAATTTGGTTCTAACTTTCAATCGTAATGTCAATTATCTACCGTGAGGTCATTCCCTACATTACAAAGTTACATCAATGTTCACCGCGATTCAATACCTTCACCTTTCTCGACATCGAACTCTCGTTACACTTCATTATCATTTACATTGTCGATGACACGCTCATAATGACGCATTTTTAATTGAAAAAATCTTCGTTAATTCCTGACATACTCTAAATATTTGAACCGCACATTTCTTACACACAATATCAAAGCAGCAGAAACGAACACAGCAGAGGCGACGCACATTTCGGACAAACATAGACGCATAAAAATATTAATAAAACACACATGACATCTTATTATTTTCGGCTTGCCCTCGGCAAATCCAACGACATAGATAAACATTTAAATTAGCGATCGTTTAATAGGCGAATATGGCACAAAGAGAGACATCATTTAAGCTTTCACTCTTGTAATCCACCTAGCCACAAAATCTCAAATATGGAGGTAATGTTTCAACCTCAAATATTTCCTTCATACTCAAGAGTTCATTTTACATTTCATTTAATTAGTGTGCACATTGTCATCAAAGGGGTGCCCTACAGAGAATCAGGTTTTAAATTTGCTGATTTCTTCATTTAAATTCATCTTTTCTTCGCGTTATTTCGCGGAAAATTCAATATACTATCGCGTCAGTGCGCGTATTGGTTCCCTCGGTGGAGCTCGTCAGCCCTTAAATCTTTGCAGAAATACAAACATATTTTTATCTACGAAGTCCATCAGGTTAGGTCATCAATTCTCTCGTTAACTAGAGAATATTCGACCCCTGAGGTTCGTGTTAAAATCTCAGAAATAATATCAAATTTGGCCTTGATGGGGGTGAAAGTGAGTTTGAGAATTATTAAGTGAATTAATTCAGGTTTCTCTAACCAACTCCAGCCGAAAGTCAAAATTTCATTCCACGGTATCACTGATCGGTTACATTCACCCAAAATTCTCAAAAAATTGAAACACATTGTATTTCCAGCAACGTACGACCAGCCCCGTTTTTATTCGTAGGCGTCGATCACTGTGGTGCACGACTACATAAACATTCATACAAATAATGTACGCAGAACCGAGAGATTTACCTGGACCGAAATCCTGTACGCGACTAAAAAACCACAAATATCAAATCGAGTATTTACAATTTCGTCAGACGTACGCCATTATTTGCCGTGCACAACAGTTTAGACGATCAGACTCTATTGATAACACCCACAAAAATGTGAAAATGACAAATTACATCCTGAGTCACCTGATACCGCAGTCTTTGAGACAGCACAATTTTATTTAGATAATTTCATCTCACTAGAAGAGATGTCGTTCATATACACGACATTTATTAATGTATTTATACAGCTAGGGAACTGCAGCTCAAGTTACCGCCAAATGACGGGTCTAGTGTTGTAAGCCTTATAGATAACTACTTCTACAGAATAATTAACAAAAAAAATCAATTTGCAAATCCATCAATGTTGGAGAACAAATAGCGCCAGCACCACCAACATGGGAAGAAGCAGCTAAAAAAACTCCCACACAAGGAAAATTAGGTACTGATACCAATTTGGCACCAAAAAGTAACCCCGGGCATTAAGCTTACTGTCTGCGGTTCTTTTGAAACGGTTGTGAAGACTTTAATTAACTTCAGACGTGGGCCGCCCTTCGCAAGTATACAAGTCCAGGATTCATAGTTCGGTAGCAATTACAACTGCGCAACTGAGGGAGTTAGATGTGCTTTATTTACTCAGTTGCGCCACTACAATCGTAGGTCAAAGAAGGATGCAGGAAGTTCCTGGTGACGCACATGAGAGGTTCAGAATTCAGGAACAATTCTTATTCTATTACACTTAGATCTAATGAAAGCTGTCCCAGCACATCAAAATAATTGGATTCTACTTCGTTTCTACATTGTTGGCAGAGCATGTGTAAGAGTAGGGAATGAGATGAGTGATTGGCTTCCAGTTGTGACAGGTGTGAGGCAGGGATGTATGATGTCGCCGTGGTTGTTTAATTTGTTTATGTATGGTGTAGTGAGAGAAGTGAATGCCAGGATGTTGGGAAAAGGTGCGCAGTTGGTGGGACAAGATATAGTATGAATTGGGAAGTGTGTCAGTTGTTGTTTGCAGATGATACAGCGCTTGTGGCTGATTCGGAGGAAAAACTGCGAAAAATGGTTGCAGAGTTTGGTAGAGTGAGCGAAAGGCGTAAATTGAGGATAAATGTAAATAAAAGTAAGGTGATGAGGTGTTCAAGAGGTGGAGTGCTTGGAACATTGGATGTGGGGATGAATGGTGAAGTGTTTGAGGAGGTAGAGCATTTTAGGTACCTCGGGTAGGACGTGGCTGTGAAGGATAGAATGGAAGTAGAAGTGAGGCATCGAGTGAGTTAAGGCTGCAAGACATTGGGAGCAATGCGGAAATTTCTTGAGCGTAGGAGTTTCAGTATTAGTGCTAAGAGGGGACTGTTTGAAAGCTTAATTGTGCTAGTTTTGCTGTATGGAGCAGAGTCTAGGGTTTTGAAAGCAGCTGAGAGGAGGAAGTTGGATTGTTTGAGATGAAGTGTTTGAGGAGTATGTATGGAGTAACAAGAAGAGATAGGATCAGGAATGAGTTGCTATGGCTGTGGCTGTCGAGCTGTCGAGTTGCTGTCGAGTTGCTATGGCTATAGCAGGCTATGGCTGTCGAGCCTGACTGTGGAACATGTGTCACGAGACAAGGTCCTGCCCCTCACTCATTTACATTAACAAGGAGACCGGATTCTCGGAATTGAGGATTGGCACACCTCCATGATATCATGAAATACACAAGAAAATACAGGGGAACAAAAATACACAAAACATTAAGATTCAATGAAAATAAATCACAAAATACCAAAATAATGGTGGCACCCACCGAGTGAAGAGACCCACTTCCAACAGCGCGTTTTCTGTGCGCATCTGCCTTGATGAGATACTTCTTACGTTGTCAGGTATTTGATATGCAAGACGTCGTTGCAAAATTTATGATTACTGTGGAATCTATTACTGTGGAATCTATTACTGTGGATACTATTACACGTTTTATGAGGCTACCATCCGACAACATATCATACAGGATTAAGTGCACCCACGACTACCTCCAGCACACTACCCCCTATTACAAGCACAATTAACGCGATTGATAGAATTGTGAATTGTAGGAGCGCAATAGCCCTCATTACAACGCTATCCTAATGATTGGCCGGCTAACCCCATATCATTAAATTAGACCCCTATAACACATGTAGGCAATAATGGGCACCAGCAATGCATGTGAATATCAGAGCATTCCCTGTTGTCTTGACCACTTTTATCCCACAATCACACGTTACAGGGCACTCCGCAGCATTCTCCATGAATCGAACTTCAAGAGCGCGTTCTGTATTGACGAGAGACAGTTCATTTTAATAAGACTTCAGTTCATTTTACAGATAGACTTTTCAGCTCAGTGCTGTCACGTTGATGAACTGGTGGCCTCTTAACTTCTTTTCTTCATTATTCCCACCATCTGTGATATTTAAAATTTTTGCTCTACTCAATTCGTTTCACAGCTAGATCTAATTAGCATTTTTTTCTATACTGAAAAATATTTTCACATACCTGCAACGTCAATTTTTCTTTTTTTGCAACTGAGTTTCTGAGCAATTTCCTTTCATCACTCACCCCTTCCCACCAGAGTAATCTGCACGTATTAATTTTGCATCTCTTTTTTGCCGTGAATTTCTCCATTTTTCATATATAAAAGTATTCTCAGAAAATAAGAACGAGAAAATAAGTGAATTTTTAGATTACATTGTAGCACGAAACTTTGTCTCAATTTAGCCACTTTTTTCATTTTGACTTTAGCACGTATTTCCCCGCAAACACACCTGCACTTTTCTTGTACTTTGCGTCACGGCCTCGTCAGTAGAATTGCCTTCCCTCACTCACAAGATCTTCCTTGTGGGTCTGCTCTTTTCCAACCCCCTCTATGAAGGAACCAATCACAAATTAAGAGTATTAGAGGTGTTCGGTTAGCTCCTCCTTTAATCCCCAGCATGGCTGTCACCATTGGATACTCTGGTGCTCGAATTTCCCTCCCCTCAAGTGTTCAATGTCTAAATTCTTTTTCTTTTTTTTTTAGGTTTTTCTTACACATATTTTCTCGGTGTATTTCTTGTAGAGGTTTATGTTTCGTGGAGCGGGCTCGGCTTATCGTTGCCCCAAACACAGCATAGGTCTCAAACACCCTAATTCAACCTTTGCCCTCGTGTTCTATGGGCCCTCAAAATGCCAGCCTTCTCACCGCTTGAAACAGCACACAGCTCGTGGAACCATACACATAACACCACACACATCAGCACACAACGTTGAAAGTTTTATTAGGCGACAAATTTTCCACAAAAGAATCATAGTCACATTCATCAAATAAAGGTTAAGGACCTTCAACATGAAGTATTGTGAGAGAATCTCGACAAGAGATGGATTGAAAGTTTAGAAAGAATGTTTATGTATTAGTAGAGTGTGCTATCCATGTTGCAGGAGTATGCTGTCAGTGTTGCAAGAGTGAGTGCTTTAAGGTTCATCTAGGTCCGTTCAGGACTTGACGTGTTTAGGAAATCATGTAAGATTAGCACATTCATCATGTAAAGACGCTCATGAATTGATGTGAGAGAAGGAAACTTGAAAGAATAGGCACTATGTTGATGTCGAATATTTGTATGCAGGAAACTAATGCCCGATCTTGTGCCGTAGGAAGTGATGACGTACATGCAGCGAGGGCTGGAGGTGGACGCCGAGCGCGCTGGTGCGTCTACTGGGCGTGGCATCCCACCCCTGCGAGGCGGCCTGGTGGCTGCTAGATGGAAGTCTGGCCCGCGTCTCTGACGAGACGAATTGGAACCAGACGACGAAGATCTCAGAGGCTGAAGAACTCGCCTCTCCGGTCCCAAAAAGGGGGCAACAAAATTTAATGAGCACGCGCGGGCGAGGCGGTTTGTGTGTCGGAGTGATTTGACGTCGTAGTGCAAGGTTCGCCAGTCAAGTTGGAGATAGGAACCGGGGTCAAAAGATTTTTTTTTTGTCTTGTTTTTTTTTTTTTAGTAGAGAGGAGATGTATAAACTACGTTTATGCATTTCCACTCTCTCAGGCTCGGAGACAGAGAGCAACGGACAAAGTTAAGTTTTATAACGAGGCCATAAAGTAGAAACGCCGGCTGTGACCATTAGTCTCGGAGTGTGGCTCGTGAAGTCCTGTATAATGAAAACTCACCGCATTAAATAGGACGCTGTCGCAGCGCTCATTTGCGTCGGCTATAAAATTAGAGGCGGACCATATAAACTAAAAGATATTAATATAAAAACCAACAAGCTCATGGGCTCGGGAGATCCGTCATGGTGAGGGAAAGCTAAGCTCCCACTAAAGAACATACCCTCCTCCTCCCTTCGCCAAACCCCCCCCCCCCCTTACCTGGCGGGAGCGCTGTTCACGACTGCGTAAGGATGATTTTTAGGAGTCACTTAGTGCGGGGACACGGCGACGAGTGGACGAGCATTGAACGCTCAGTACAGGGACACGGGCGCGAGTGGTCGACGATTGAGCACTTAGTAGAGAAAGTTCGGCGCCTGTGGTCCAGCTTTGGGACTTAGGGTAGTCAGACTTAGCGTTGGGCGTGAAGCCGGGCGGTTGTTAGCGATCTACATAAGTCCGGCCGCGAGTGCCTTGATTGTCTAATTTCGTAGAGTCCCTTCGTCTGTTTAGTTTCGTTGGATATAGTCAAATGGTTCAATATCCCGGGTTCTAATTCATGGGTTTGCTTTCGATTGTCAATAAACAATCGTACATGGTTTGGCTCTTGAATGTCGGTTAAATCATCATATACTTGTTGCCTTAGATTGTATGCACACAGTCGTTGGTTTGTATTGTAAAATTGAGTGGTCTTCAGAGGATGTGTTATTGAGTCATTGTCGGGTCATTTCGTGAAGCCCTTGCCGGCGTTTGCTCTAGCCATTCAGTGTTTATCTCCCAATAAATCATTAAATCTTCGGGCCTCGTGATTCTCCTCACACTCTCGCAATGAACTCGCCACCAATGAAACACGAGCCTTGAAACTCGGGCCCGCTACCAAAGACGTAACATAGGAGTAGGGGTGATCGTAAAGGCTAACGCTTGCGCGCCAACGTCACCTAGTGCGCGTATGCACAGTCAATTTAACTTAGTAATATTCAATTCAGGGTTAAGAACCCGGTGGCGGCAGCGGACTACCAGTCCTTAATATTATTTAAAATTTAACGTAAATGCCAATTGCGGAAATAACTCCCTTGCGCCTCTGATTAAGGTCACGTCAGTAAAAGATAAATAGAAGCACCAACTGACTTCATTCACAGCATCAGTGAAAAATTTTGCGCATTGGGTGATGTTGTGCAATTCGGTACTATCTCTCGCCCGAATGTCATGGGAAAATTCAGTAAGGAACGAGAAGTGAAGGTGTTATAGGTCCAGCCACTAAGCGTAGTTATCACTAGTTACTCAGTGCGGGGCTTCTCGGGTGATCCCTCGGGACCGCTGTGACCTTTTAATAATCTGAATAGGAATTGAGAAAAGAGTTATTGTAAGGGTAACAGTTATTCATTTTTCATTTTTCGTTGTGTTCGTTAGCCCAGTTATTATTAAAGACTTGTCAATCTGAACACTTAAAGAAGATTTCAGATTACCCATTGTATGAGTTTTAGATTTTCTAAATTGCTGTCTATTTTTCGATAATAAATAATTGTCGAGCTGTATGGATTCACGGTTGCTTTGGTGCAAGTGAAATGTTTTTCTCTCTTCCTAGCTCCTATTATTGTTGCTACCGATGCTACAGAACAGTGTTACCGACGAGTAACTCAATAGACAGAGTTCTATTGTCTCTAACTATAGTTTCTGTGCGTAAATGTGATAAATTCATCTGTACTTCGTGAAACTTTATATTGATCGTGTGTAACTTTCCATTTTATTTGGGTTTTCCAGGCTCACTTATCGGACTTGTTTACTAGTTTTTTTCAACTTTATTCTCATGTGCCAATAAATCCTGCACCCCACCGCCTCTTCCTAATTTCCCCTGAGTAACTAATGATTTCTACGCTTAGTGGCTGGACCTATAGCATTTGGGGGCTTGTCCGGGAATTAAGTTAGGTTTGGCAAGATGGCGGATAGGGTAGTGACCACGATAATACTGAAGGTGAAGTGAACAGGGCATCTGTTCCGACCAATGGAGAAGATGTTAACAACTGCACAGGTCTGGGTTCTCGTGAAGAGGTAATTTCCATCCAGAACCTCTTGCTGCAGTTCTCACATCACAGTGTGCGACTCATCGCGGAATGTGACTACTGGAAAAGAGTTCCTTTCACGGAAAGATGTATGCATTTCTACGATCATTATACAACTAGTCCGATAAGTGAGCAACCCCAGCCAGTGGGGTATCGTGCTCGTGAGCAGGGCTTCACTCAATTGATGGATGCGTTAGGACGGCCTCAGAATGCAAGCTATGTCAAGCCGGAGAAGCCCGTTCGTTCGCTACGCCCATGTTTAACATGATTGGAAGGACCCTGTGGCAAGACGTGGACACATAGAAACTGTCTCCTTGTCTGACTCTGAGTCTACAACCGACGAGGAAATAAATTTCAAAACTCCGCCAGTGTATTCAAGGAAAGTTGGGAAACCTAACTTAGTTGTTGTGGATGGCCAATGTCATTTATGGGACTTTCTCGCTGACTATGAGCATTATTTCTCGCGGAAGTAAGTGAGTGGCACCGGTCGTGAACAAGCTCAGCATCTTGGAGAGGTTTTAAACTGTGAAATTAAAAGAAGTTTATAACTGAATCAGTGCATCAAACTGCCACTACCCTTACATCCATGCAGTACTGCTTAAGGGAAGCTACTAACCTGTATTTTACCTAATATACCGAATTTTTCAAATATCACTGTTCACGTTTCTATTGTATCTGGAGGAGCGAAAATGAATACAGATATGTAAAATTGAATTCTGAACACATTTTCTCCCATAAAAGTTTTTGATTTTTGCAATAGAAAAAGTTGTGCGAACGTAAGAAAATATAAATATATACCTGCGCAAAACTTTACCCACTCTACAATTTTTTACGTAGAAGCTCGATTGTGGTCTCATTCGACGCGGAAAGACTGTAGAAACCTCGTAACGAAGGATTTTTTTAAATGCGCACAATTAAAAGTTATTGTTACAATATCCAACAATTGCGATTTTCAAAATAAAAATGATAGCAAAGACAGCCGATTTAAAAATCATTTTAATTAGTGAACGTTTCGGCTA
>JACJUY010006905.1:1502-13758 GCA_014220935.1 Platorchestia sp. MABIK
GGGGGGGGCATGGCCCCCGTGGCTCCCTCCTGGCTGCGCTGCTGTCTAGTAGTCTATCTCACTAAAAATACATTTTAAAAATCAAAATTCACCTAGTTAGATTTGTATCATCATTCTTTGAAACTTGAACCTTGGTACACACGCAAATTAATGGGATTTGAACATGAAAATTACCAAGGTTTAGTTTTGTTTGTCTTCGGGTTAAATCTTATTCATAAAACAATGAATACGTAATAGCAGCGGTGGAATAGTTAATTAAAATCTTCAATTTTAGTGTACGTTTTAATTCTGAGGATGAATATATGCTTTTCTATCTTGATTGCTAACTTAAACCATAAGCGTAAATTTATTTTGTTGTATCTATCTCCATTGGTGCAGGTTCGGAAGGTAGATTTGCTTATTGAGTTCTGTTAGGTAATCTATAGCTATATGGCAGACGATCATAACTAATTACGTTTTAGCAGGCTTCTTTCAACACAGGATTTTTTTATAAAACATGATCTCTTAGAAACAGTAAATGACAGTATTTAACGAAGGTGAATTTACTTGTTCATCATTCAGAACCCTATAGTTAGCATTGAGAATCAAAACTGAAACGTGGAAAATTGTGCTAATGTACACATCTTTTTTTTTTAAAACAGGCTTTACGTTAAGTGGCAACTTCAAAACGGAATTGCATGCATTTCATCAACGAAATATTCCGGAAGCAAGGATTAGTGAGAACTGGCCGTCTTCGCTGTGATGCCGAGGATGTAAACATGAGTGATGCTGAGGGAATAGCAGCTGACCTCGCCCCTTACCACCGGGTCATCATCATTGGTGCTGGAGTTGCTGGACTCAGTGCCGCCAATTATTTTTTGAAGAGTAATTTCAACGATTTTATTATTTTAGAAGCACGGAATAGGATTGGCGGTCGGGTGGTGGCAATTGACGTCGGTAAGTTTCGAGCTATTAAAACATGAATAGGCAATTGGTTCAGAATATCATGTTATTGACGCATGGTTGAAGTGTGTTTATTTCAGATAGGGTAACTGATTATTATTTGTTCGTTATTTCACACAAAACACATTCAATTTTTTGGAACAAATTTTTAGTATTGCGTAAAAATGGCTGGTGATGATATTATGGAAAAAATTTACTGTTGAATATTAAGAGGAAGTGTCATTACAGTTAGGAGCATTATTTATATTTCTGTCTTTCAATCAATATATAACTGAAGTGGAAAACATTTTTAGATTTACTGTTGAATTTAGATACAGGAATCTCTCATTGTAAAATAATTAAAATCTATGAATAGCTTGTGGCAAATGGATGAAAGAGTGCTTGGATGGTTTGGGCATGTTGAAAGAATGAACGTTGAGCGGCTGGTGAAAAAATTTCATGTCGGAAGTGAGTGGTATTAGAGTGCGAGGTAGACCACGGATGTTTTTGATGGATGGGGTGAAGCGTGCTTTGTGTGAAAGGGGTCTGACTGTGGATTGGGCGAGAGGGATGAATGCGGACAGAAGTAAGTGGGGGCAGTGGATAAGAAGGTAATTTTATTTTTGAGGCGGTACTGGGAGCTTGCCCGCGTGTGATGGGGTTGACCTGTCCTGTGCGGGGGGAGGGGCTGCACTCAATGAAGCGGTCGGGGTAAACCAGCTATGGCTGTCGAGCCTGACTGTGGAAGGTGGTTGTGCTGGGCTGCTGCTGATCCTGGCAGTTCTGGTGCGGCCAGTGCTGCCTCTCTTGCGTCTTAGTGACTAAGGGTGTAGTTTGTGGCCTGCTGTTGGCTACCCTCCCATAGGGAGGAGAGGCCTGGTATATGTATGTATGTATGAATAGCTTGTAAATAAGATAGTTGATTTAGTCCATTCTCCTATGTGGTTATTTATTCATAAGTAATTTTTGAAATATTTAATTGAATGTGAATTAATTTTATATTCAATACAGTCAGAAAAACTTGACATTGGATGTTACTGTTAATAATTTGTATGTTACATTAACTAGTATTATAATTTCAACTTGTTGCATATATTAGCTGCTTTTACAGTTTTCTGGTATATCATAGAGTTTTAGCAATAAGAGAATAGTTATGTTTTTATCAATGTTTAAACAAGTTTACCATCACAGTTATGTTGATTGAAAGCCTCTTTGTTAGAAATGTTTTGCCTTATCTTATATTGGATAGCCTTCTAATTTATTTGTGATTTTTAAGAAGGGTGTCATCTGGAGCTTGGGGCAAGTTGGATTCATGGAGTACTTGGAAATCCAATTTATGAACTGGCATCCGCAAATGGCTTGGTTCCTATTGTCCAAAACTTGCAGCCTCACACAGTATTAGCAGCACGTCAAGATGGATCCAAGCTTCCTTTCTCTGTGTTGCAAGTGAGCGGCAATGAAGACAGAGTAACCATATATGCATGCTGCAAGTTAAAAAAGTTCCAGATCAGATATATGATGAGAGATTTTATGAGTTATGCATGCTTCAAATTATGTTCAATGTGTAACCTTAAAATGACCGAGTTGTTTCTTGGAGATCAATATATTATATTGCTATATAAATCATTGTTCATAATATGAAATAGATAGTATAGAACCTTTTCAATGAATTAACTATAGTATTATAGGGTTCAAATTATTCTTCATATCCATAAATATTGATGGTCTGTGAAGGACTAATGATTCTTCTAAGTTGGTTATATTTCACATTGAAATATTACTAATTATGATTCTTAAAATTTTGGTAATACATTTTTTTATGTATGTCTAGTTGGGTAAGTTGCTCTTATTAATGAGATGTAAAATTTTCCTTTAAAATGTCATTGTATATTGTAAATGACCAGAACTACAAACATGGTTAGAAGTGATGAAATCATAAAATTATTATAAATATTATTTTTAATGTGTTGCCCACAGTTTTAAGTGTCATTGAGAGATTGTTTCATGTCATTTTCTTGTACAAAAAATTAAAGCAAAATTATATTTTTCAGGAAATGTATGAGGTGTACAGCATATTCTTGAAAAGATGTGAAGAGTATTTCCTGTGCCAGTACCTGCCACCAGAAGGAGTCACAAGTGTTGGAGAACACCTGCTACTGGAACTTCAGTTGTACCTTGATGGTCTTCCAAAAGAGCAAAGACAAAACCGCAAGCTAGTGTTTGACTACCTGATGCGCAGGGAGACATGTATCACTGGTGCTGGGGACCTTAAAGCTCTAGACTTGATGGAAGTGGGCAGTTATACAGAGCTTCCTGGTGGTAATATCAGTCTTCCAACTGGCTACACAAGTATTCTCAAGCCTCTTGCTAAGGATATTCCAGTAGAGAAAATGTTAAAAGGGCACCCAGTTAGTCTTGTCAGATGGAAAACCCCTACTGAGGGTGATAGAGTTGCTAACTTGGACGTTAGTGACAGTAAATCCTCTTCTAGTCAAAGTACTTGCCCTAGCATCAAAATTTCCTGTGAGAATGGAAAAGAATTCCAATGTGATTCTGTGATATGTACATTACCTTTAGGAGTTTTGAAAGGTGCTGCTGATACACTCTTTCAGCCACCTCTTGCAGACACTTGGAGAAATGCCTTAGATAAATTATGTTTTGGTACTGTGGATAAAATATTTTTAGAATATGATCGCCCCTTTTTGAGCCCTGGACTACGTGAGGTAATTTTATTATGGGAACCTTGTGATGATGCAGAAGATATGTCTCAAAAATGGTTTCGGAAAATATCCTCTTTTACCAAGATATCAGAAACTCTTCTGCTTGGATGGATATCCGGAGATGAAGCCAAGTATATGGAAACTATGTCTTTTGAAGCAGTTGCTGAAAAGTGCACAGAAATTCTTCGACAATTCCTAGGAGATCCTTGTGTGCCCAGGGCGAAGAGATGCATTTGGTGAGCTTTGATATTCTTCTTATTATATTGCCAACTTAACTAATGCAGCTATAGAAGTGAACTGGGACTGTCACTGGAATGTGCATAACGTGTTGAACAGTATTTATAAATGTTAGAAATTCTCAACATAACTCTTCATTTGTGATTTACCAGAGAACTTGATATATCTGAAATAATACATAAGTAGTGTTTTAAAATGAGCAACATGATTTCAAAACCCACTGATATCCAACTATGTCAGGTTGTTTCAAAATCCAAACTCAAATTATTTCAGTAGTTACTTTAAAATTCCTGTATAAAAGAAATAGATTAACGGGTCTAAACTCATCCAAACCTACATAATAACCCTCATTTTACATGTACACAACTAGCATTGTAGAATTTAAGCAAGTATTTTGAGCAGCACGAGCTGGTGGTCACAGCCATACACTCGAGGCTCATACACATGCATTGGAGTGGGGGGCCACCAGAGCGACATTGCCTCCCTAGCATCTCCGGTGTGGGCTGCTCAGCAGGACTGCCTGGTGTGTTTAGTCGCTGAGCGTTGAGTAGTTGCGTAATGTTTCCTACTGCAGAATTGTGAATTGCTCTATCTGGAATATTTCCTACCTTTGAATTGTGATGAACAGAATCCATGATATTTACAATCATCAGAATCAAAGTTGAGGTGTACCTAACCAGCAATTTCCCTCATACCATTCAACTTGTTAAGTTACATGCTTTTAGTTTTGAAGTGCTTTTACTATTAATACTTCCTTTTTCGTCCAAAACTATAATGTTGAACTAACTCTTTTGATTACATGGCAGCCAGCACTGCTGCTAATACTTCCTTTCCCCATCCAAAATTATCATATTAAACTATTTAATACTTCCTGTCCCATCCAAAATGACCATGTTAAACTAACTCTTCTGATTTGATGGCAGCCTGCACTGCTGCTGGCAGGCGAGCACTGCCACCCGAGCTTCTACTCCACAGTGCACGGCGCCTACCTCAGTGGCAGGGACGCTGCCCAGTTCCTCTGCAAGCATCCCGCCTTCACTAGCCCTAGCAGACCAACTTCCCGGGCTGTGACCCCCTCTGCAGAGGCCAAGCAACTTCATGACGCTCAGACTGCAGGTGGTTGTGCTTGAAATACAGAGCATTTAATCTTCACTGAAATGCAAAGCATGTGTAGTTCATAGACTATAAAATATTCATGAAAATCCGGCAAAAAATATTTAGTTAGTTGTGTAAATTGAATCTCATAATAGTTTTTGTATGAAAAATGTAAGTCTGATTTTTTGGTTAACTGTTGGGTGCTGACAGTTATTTGATACTGTAAATACCCTTTTCTTGAATGCTCTTTTTCCTTCCATGGTATGGAAATACAGAGCTGAGATACGATGTTTACAACACTATTAGGTTATAAATTAAAAATTTATCTAAATAGTACTTGAAACATAATTTGCTTCTGAGTCTCACTGTGCGGATCGCTTGTCAGTGGTAACGGTGGTTAAATAATTACAATAATTATAAAAATATTAGGTTACAATAGTCGGAATTTGTCGTATTAGATATTATAAAGGATTTTTGTTGACAGATAGTGAAGCCCCTCCTGAGGGTGATGAAGAGCAGCAGCAGCAGCAGCAGCAGCAGCAAGCTACTGATGAGGAAATTACTCTCACCGTTGAAGGAACTGCAGACTTGTCATCTTGGATTCATGGCATCAGCCTTAATTGATCTTCCGGACTATTTTCTACTCTTTATATTTAAAACAACTAAACATTTCTGTTAATTTGGGTAAATTCAACCTGTTCCATTTAGCTGAATTAAGTGAAAACATTTAACGGATTGTAAAACAGGCTTCAAGGAACTGTCAAGTCTTTTGTAAATTTGATGACGCAGGTGTATATCATGATGCAAGTACGTTACTTACCGTTAATGTAGTGACTCACAACTATTTAAATGTTTGTATTGATCAGACACTTGAGGATATGTGGGGGTTAAGTTTAGTTGAATGTTTTCTCGTCTTCTGTGTAGAAGAACATTTATGGTACACTTGAAAATGGATTTCAATGAGTTTACGGTTGTTCCTTGTTAACAAAGTTTGACATTCGCGGTAACTTCGACGCTTGCAAATGACCAAAATGCGCTAAAGTCTTTTTGGAAGTCCTGTATTTTTTCAATTGCTGTGATGCATGTATGCAAGGGTGAGCATTTATGTTGTACTAAGGTAAACGTTTAATTTATCTCTTTGGTACTGCTTTAATATATCACTGACTTCGTGCAGCACGTGTGTATATTTCGGCAATTAATTCTTAGCGTATTTTCACCTTAAATTATCACAATTTACTTATTTTTCAGCAATATTTTTTGTAGAAGAGTTCATCCATTTTTTGAAACGTAAATTCGTGCATTATGAAATAGTTTTTCATTAAACACTGAACAGTTCAGTTGGATTTGTAAATCTTCCAACTCGAGAGCCAGCCAACGTACTGTGTTTAGACTGCCTATATTTTCATGCGGGCCTCTTTAAATGGTCTATAACTAATTGCGAATAGTGCATCTTTCTTAATTTAGTGTTTTGTGTAACTGTTGGTTACTTTATAATCTAATACTCTTTTTCTTAGCAGATGTTTTGGTAGAGTTCAAATTTGTGTTATCTTCAGTTTTCCGTTTGCTTATTCATATATCTCAAATGTATTACCATGTCTTTTTTGGTTGACATATTTTTGTTATTATATGAAATGGTTGCCTGTGCTTGCAATGATTGCCTGTCCTGTGTGCTGGCAATTCAAAATATCCTAACATGTCACTATGGCAGCATGACCAATGTCAATACCAGAGCGCTCTCTCTTTGCCATAACCTTTCTTTCAGGCCAGTGTCAGACCAAAGCTAGTATATACTAAGGATAATCTGGTTGAGAAAATACGAGTATAGAAAATAAGGTAAGTGTGAGGTAGGGACATTAGGAAGCAAGTGTGCTAATAAGTGCTAGCGCGGCCGGCAGTATTGGTTGGGATAAACATTTGGTTGGAATGATGAACATTTTTTTGATTGTCATCTAAAGAAGTTCAAAGAAAAATTTTAATTTGTGTAGGTGTTATAATTTCGTCCTAGCCCCTCAGGGGGCTTAGGATGGATGGCAGGTTTAGGTTAGCTAAGTTTGTCTGTCTGCTTGAGGTATTTACCTATGTTATTGTGCTTTTTCAACTCTGAAGGCGTAAAAAATGAAAAATTTATGCAAAAATTTTTCTTGTGCGAGTATGTTACAAACGATTTTCAAATGCGTCTTGTTGAATATTATATTTACTCTTGAGGCCCAAGTTCATTATTTTATACAATGCTGTGTTGACACAATTCTGTTTCTACATTTTCGTATTATTTATTCTTGCATTGTTCTTGAAAATTGATA
Organism: Platorchestia sp. MABIK; assembly: GCA_014220935.1. NCBI lineage: Eukaryota > Metazoa > Arthropoda > Malacostraca > Amphipoda > Talitridae > Platorchestia > Platorchestia sp. MABIK. Next base: position 8,776 of record JACJUY010006905.1, read on the forward strand.
AACCTCTAAGATTAAGAGATTGGACCCTGCGAAGGTTAGAGTGATTTTCTTGGTATAACTTAGAGGTTGGGCCACACTTACAAAAATAAATTCTGTATCAATTTAAAAAAACAATTTGAAATAAAATGACCTACAAGGGATTGGGGCAAATTTAATAAAACGCTGTAGAAGTTTTTCAATTAAGAGTGACTTGATAACTAAAACTGAGTGTATTTCGATATATTCTATTGTTGTCAACTCATGTGGGTGCGACTAGCCCCTGTACATTATTTATTGAGAGTGTAAACGTACGCCAGAACATTTTGATGAAACTTGTTAGAGTGCTGATCCTACTTTAGCTCTTCCAGGGGGAATATGTGAGATCCCGAGCTAAAGGTTAGGTAGGCCTTTCTTTTGTTGAAGTAGAAAGGTTTTTTGTTTTGCTATGGACTGTTTTCTTTCAATTCATTGCTGTCCAGTAATTCAGCACCTACTACTTTCTTCAACTTTTATTTTGTTGCATAGACTTCTTTCGCAAGTTACTGTTTCTATGCACCTTGTGCATAGATTCCACGTTCCATTCATTCTGTACTAAATGCTACCTTGATCTTTTCTTTGTTTGGAACGCCATTATTGCGGTTATGGAGGCACAAACTAACATCTAATCTAATTTGTTGATCCTACCGACACAACGCTGGCTCTCAGATACACAACATGGTCAATTGCTGAGCCGCCGTGGCTTTTTAAGTTATTTTTTCTGCATGTTCCAACTTACATGGGTTTCTCTCTCTCTCTCATGAAGGCTATCCCTTTTACTTTTACCCGTACTCCGCAAAAGAAATTTTCGACTCTTGCGCCTGCTCCATCCCATCTTTCATTCTTGCTAGTGAAGACTTCATTCGTGACATTCTTCTTTCCGCGCTTGTCTTCAAACCTTTGACCTCCCCAACACGAGTTTTTTCGTTAATTTAGTAAGTTCATACATTTTTAGATAAACCGTTCTTTCACTTGCTTCATACATTCTAACAACCTCAACTGTGGACACACCATCTTACGCTCACAGGACAAGCATCAATACCAACGCTTGGTCCTCTCTGACCTTGCACTCACTGCGAACAGAGCAAGGTTCTGTTTTGTTACTCATTCCAAGACCTCTCCTTGTGCAGCTGTACTCGACCCTAAGTATTAAGAACTTCAGTTTTCACATACCATAATTCAAAGGCATTCCGGAAGCCATTCTCCTAAAAGCAGCTCGCTCTTTCACTCTCACTCACTGTGGCTCATCATTTCCACCTATTGAATCTTCTCAATTCAGTCACTAACAGATAAAGATTTAGAGGTCATGTTCATCGTTAATATGGCTGCGTGGCTTTTGGTAGAATTTTTATCACTCATTTGTGTATTGTCTTAGGAGTTGGGTTAACGAGTTTTATTTATAAATACTCTTTAATTTTAATTTCATTATCTTTTATTAAGATTATTTGACTCCGTTGAAAACTATATTGCTGGATTGACATTTTTAATTTTTTCCAATTATTATTTGAAACTTCTCAGGGCTCAACCACGCTAGTAAGTACGTACATGAGTAGCCTGTATATTGTGCCTGGCTATTAAAGAAACAGTTGAACGAAATGCTCGAGCGTTCATTGTAACATCTGCCCATTGTAACATCTGCCATCTTTTATTCTGTTCAAGTTTACATTTCATAGACACACAGCTGGCAGTTGTAGAATTTAAGGGTCAAAGGATTTTACAATAAATTTAGCTGTATTCATCAACTATCTTTTATTAGTTTCAGGGAGAGTCTGAACTCGTTATAAAGTTGAAGATAGAAAAGATCTCATATTCTTTCTTTTGGTCCGTGTTGCATTCAATAAACACTTCAAATAACCTTATGTACAACCTTGCAGATCTTCTCAGTAAGTTTGTATGGTATTTGAAATCCACAGTAAATATCCTCGGTGTACAGAATATTTTCTACTTGCTATTCCACGTTATCGTATTCTGTTGTAGTCACCTCTTTGCAACTAATATTCAGATATAGTTGTGTGTGGACCAATACGCATTTCGTACCGTTCAATTAAGAAACTCACCGTTATACACCGACGTGGACTGTTTTGTCTACCTAGAATTGTACAATTGAGGAGTCACAGCGTTGAGTTATGGTACTAGATGCGTGTAATCACCCCTAAGAACGTAAGTAATTCACCCCGAAGCAAATCGTCCCTGATGGGAATTACTCGGATTACGTCATTGTAGCTCATCAGCTGACAGCTATAGTCCTGCTAAATAGACTTGGCTAAGCTGCGGATTCGAGAGCACTGAACGTAGCCAAGTCAACTTGAAAAGACTAACGCTTCCAGCTGTGCCGCTACGATGATTATGACTGCTTGAACATCCGACGTCACCAAAGAAGTGTTTTCTTGATGCATTTTCCAGTTTGTACGAAGGATTTTCGAGAATTTAGTCGTAGTGCATGGCCATCATCTCGTTTTCTAGTCTACTTACCTCTCTAAGTATCGTTTATAGCGACTCCCATTTTGTTGCTTCATTTGTGGTGGATTAAAAATAAAAGAAACTTTGAGTTGTGTTCGCTTCTTGCGTCCTTTTGATCAGCAAAGTTTTCCAGCTGGAAAAGGGGTCAAATAATCCATGGACTTGTGTATTGTTCATCTTTACCAACCAACACCCGCTGTGAAATATTCTCCACCTTCTTCACACCATGACCCCATTTGAAGAGTACGTTGATCATTACTGCGTAGTTATCCATGCTTATTAAAGCATTTGCGTGTATCAAAGTTTTTAGAAATGAACTGTTTTTCTATCTTTTGTCATGTGTCCATGTTTAGGTTCACTAAATATTAACATTATTAATCTATTTAGAAAAATATTCAATTAAGGATTCTGCGAACGTTTGCAAATATTTTTGCCAATTAAAAATTTCAGAGAATACATTCATTTTTTTCGCTCATCCGTCAGTAATGTGACTTAAATCTTTTCCAAAAATTCAACCAAAGAAAAAATGTATAACAGGAAATCGCTCTAAAGATACGGTATATGATGCTAGTCCGTGGATTTGTAATGATTAAAATGACAGCACGGCATGAAACTGACTAAAATAAAACTAATCAAGTGTATATTCTACAAAGAGCGGCATTAAAGTTATAAGAAGATTAGAATACAGTGCTCAAAGAAAGAATTTATTTGAGTTCCATTAAATATTTGAGCTTTCAGGTCTTTGTTAGATTTTACTAGGTAAATATCATGTTCGAAACTTCGTACGATGGGGCTCATTTAGAAATCTAAGTAAATTCGAGCTCTTGTATTTCAACTAATTCCATCTAAATGCAGTTTTCACATCACATCTAGTTTATGAGTAATAGATAATGAGGATTTTAATTTTTTTTTCCATACTATCAACTATTCCTTTGTCTTGAGAATGACGTGGTCACCGTGGCCGAGTGGTTACGAACGCTCCCTTCCGAGAAGATGTCCGCAGTTCGAATCCAGGTGCTGCGCGGTGATTTCTCCCCGTTGGGTAGAGGGAGAACTCAAGCACAACTCCCCACTCTACCCAGGTGTCTGAAACGGGTAACGGCTTGACCAGGAGTAACCGTCATTGCGTCTTGATGTTAGTTATAAGGCATTTGAAAAACCAATGTACAAGATGATATGTATCAAGTATGATAGATTGATTGATTGGAATAAAGCATTCTTTAGGTTCATTGATGTGACTGTGTCTACTCTTTATTGTAATTTACAATGGAAAGGTTAAAAATGAGGGAGACGTTTACCGATCTTCCATTCAACAACATGACAACAACAAAGGTACAACATGATTTGTCTTCTGCTCTGAAATTAAATTAATTTTACACTTAATTTTGGAATGTATTTATCGCTTGTAGCATTACCTAATAGGCTAATATGATATATTAAATTTACTTTTTCTTTGTCCTTTTAACTTGAGTAACTATTCAATCAATATAACTCGCGCAGAAGTTGTGTGTACTGGATAAATTGAATAAAAATATTGAACAAAGTTTTCATATAATGCCCTAGAAGTCCCAGAACTTAGTTTATCCCACAAGTAGTTATAGTGTCATGTGAGGGTTTTACTGATTCATTATGGATGGAAAAAATTGCTTGAATTATTCATATTGTTAAACAAGCTGGGGAAACTTGCTTTAACCCCGAGAAACTTAGAGGAGCCATCTTGTTGCACGTGAGGTGTGAACTCTGATAGATCATAACAAAAGTCACAATACCAGATGTGTACAATATACGAGTAGGTGTGCCAAGTGTTAGAATACAAGAGAAAGTTGGAATAATGATAACTTGAAAGAAAAAATGGAAAACAGTTTATTCAAAAAAAAGTTGACTCAAAGATACATACCAACATACTGGCTTTTAAAAATTAATTAATTTAAGACGTCCTTAGACAAGCTTACCATACGAGGCATACTAATAGACAAGCTATACGTGGTCTACTAATAGAGAAACCATAGAAAGTTTACCAATAGACAAATTATAGGAGGTGTTCTAATAGACAAACCATACGAGGTGTACTAAGAGACAAACCATACGTGACGTGCAAAAAGATTCACTCTGTCAAGGGCTTGTTATATCAAAAATGTCATTCCTTGGATATTTTATATCCCCAGAAATGCCTGAAAACTTATAAATAATTTAAATACTACAAGATAATTCTTTGAAATTCCTCAATTATTAGTTGAATTGAAGTAAGAAAAGTTGAATCGAAAAACTTATTCCAATGCGATCATTTTCTCGCCCAAAAATAATAACACAAACAAGAACAATAATCACTAATAAATTTGTATTTATCCATATTAGGCTTAAACGCAACAGAAATATTAGTGATGATTATTATGTCCCATTTAGATTTGTTCAACATGACCGTGTTTTTTTAAACACCTCGTAGCACGCTCCTGTGTACCATCAATGTTTTGCTTATAATAGTTCAGCGTGGGATAATCGCGCAGCGTA
>JACJUY010006905.1:22618-38238 GCA_014220935.1 Platorchestia sp. MABIK
TTTCTTGGTTTTTGTAGTCGTTTTGACGGTGTTTATTGTTTTTTTTACTATGACAAGCACACGGCTATGTGGGGCTACCCTTACTTAACCATTTTTGTTGTTCTGCTCTGCGACTTCAGTATTCATGAATAGAATCAAGTCCATAAATATGAATTGTGCTTTTCGAATAGCACAATTCATATTACGAATGTTTGTATTTACAGTTGTGTATTCTATATCTTTTTTAACATGTTATGATAACATCAGTGTTTGCGTGTTGTTTTTGGATTATCATGCTCGATGAGCTAAGTTGCGTATTGCTTGAGAATAAAGTAGGGCTAAGGAGGAGGTATAAATTACCTACAGAGTTATAAGACTATCCTCTTCAGAAGCAGCAACACGTCAGCGTTCTGAAACGTTAACTGTAAGTAGCCTTGGTCTGTTCTGAAGATCATTCCGGACACGCGAGCGGATGAGGAAAGTAGCTCGATTGTCCGTAAAAATTAGCGAGCACTTCTGTGATGAAAACAACAATGTTATCCTGTAAAGAATTCCTAATTTTAATGTATAGTTGGTGCTGTATTGCGCATGAATGGGAATTACTGACGAGAAAAGCAATAATCTGCTGTACAAAGCTATTTCTCGTAGGCTGGTTGCGTCGCTATCCACGTGTGTACTTCATTGCTCAGTTTTGTCAATTGCACCTATAGTAAAACTGTACATAGTGACAAAGTGTTATTCTTTCTCCTCAATACAGAGAGCTAAATGATTTTTTGTTTTAATTGTTCATCGGGACGGACGAACGTACGAATCAAATCACAGTATACAAGCCGTATTGTGTACAATTGGAATAGATAGTGAGATCACACGGACTGGTACAGAACTCACACGAAGAGGGTTTGCTAGTTAATATTTTCTGGCTGTTTTGATGTGGGAAGACTCTTGAGGATCTTTTTTAAAACCAATTTTTATTAAAATTTTCTAAGCACGAGTCTCTTAAAAGAATCTCGACTTGATTGATGAAGCCTGCATTCTTTGATTCAAGGCAGATCATTAGCAAATTAGGAAAATATAGAGTTCATTTACATACTCGAATCAATGACGCCTGATACCGAGAACTGGAGTTAAACAATTTTGTTTTCTGCACGCTGCTCTCTGACCATGCGTTGCAGACCAGCTTGGGTTATCGCAGTGACGATGCAACACTCACTGCGGCAGGTAAAACTGAAGTCAATATTCAACTCGAATTTAAAGTCAATTACAGTGAGCAATATTGAAAGCATCAAACATGAACTGGATCGTGCCTTCATTTAGCTTTGATAAAGTACTAATGAAAATTGAGTTTGTGACTACTGGTCGGTCAGCATCGTTATGGAAATTCCATCCGTGGCCACCGGTGGCTCACGTTGCAGTCAGTGTCAAGTCTCTCTGATATTTCTAGTCACCGTAGCCTAGTGGCCAAGAGTGCTTGCTTCTCCCGTGGAGGGTCGCCGGTTCGATACCTCGCGTTACCTGCCCAGTGTTTCTTCCCGTTGGAAAGAGAAGAAGTTATTTTCAGTTCTCTATTCTATGTGGAAGTTAAATTAGGTGTCAGGTTATTAAGAGTAACCATCCCTGGCATTAATTATGAAGTATTTGAAAAAGATGAAGTTTGAAACGACTTTGTCATTTTATTTATAATGAATCATTCTTTTTTATTTCAAGCGATGGCTGAAGTGATACAGCGTGCAGTAAACAAAGCGATTGAAAGACTGGTCCTAAAGAGGGTATTCTCTAGCTTCCTGTATTTTTTCTGTGGGTGTCAGAGGCACGTAGCCGGCAGCAAAGCACGGGTTCAAATTTTTTTAAAGGGCTTTCCCATCTCCATAAAAAGCATTGGTCATGTCCGCTAATTAGCGAGGACAGTACGAAGGTTATAAAAAAGAAGCTTGGTGGAGTAAACGTTTTATTTTATTTTCAAAAGGTGCGAAGAAATGGCTGTCGAGTTGTTTTCGAAATATGTAGACTAAACCTATATCTCTTGTCAACGTGCGGAGTAGTGAGAAAAATGTCATTTGAAACACATAAGTTCCAAAATGAGTACTCTGAAAGATGATCGTTGCCTGCGTTTCACACATACACAAGCACAGCTTGTATGAAATTATTACATGCTTAGGGTCTATTTTGGAGGAAATAATTTTTTGAAGTATTTTGAGCGCATTCAACTCACTGCAATGTTGTGTCGACAACCTTTAATGAACGTCTGTTTGGTACAAAATTAATTATTGTTTACTACCCCCGTTGCCTTCATTGACGCATACAAATTGGTAAATAACAAGAAATCTGAAATTAAATTACTTTGTAATTTTTATAATTTCATTTTAGCTTATCTTTGAAAACGCGGAAGTGCTACAGAATTACATTCTCCGATGAGATTCCTCAAACAGTTTTCTCTGACGTTAGTGGTACAATTACAAAATTCTTAAGCATCTTTCGTGAAGGGCATCGCCTTGACTTGAAGGTTAAGCGCAAATAATGGGAAGGGTCGTCGGTTCCAACATCCGTACAACCAGCGCAACGTTTCTTCCTGATGGGAAAAAGGGAGAACTCGCCATAATTTTCCATTCGCCCTAGGTGCATGAAGTGGAAAAACCGGCTAGACCGGGGGCTACTCATTGCGTGCATGCTTTGATTGAGTGTGCCTGTGATGTTAATGTATCGTGGGGAATTTTGCGCTCTTCAGTAGGTCACCCCAGCTGCTTTGTAGCACTTGGACAGGAGGCCGTTGGCATTTCAGTTCCACACTTGGATCGGTCTTTTCTTTTTCTGATTAGCTTTGCGGTTCGTGGGGAAAGCCGACGACCAGTATGACTGACCTTTTAAATAAGTTTCTTTGATGGTTTTTGTCTCATTTTTGTATTTCAATCCTTGCTTTTGTGTCAAGAAATGACACCATGGGAATTGTTATTCCTTGTACGGGATTTAAAGGGAAATATGATTTCTTTTGAAATTGATTTTTGAGGTGTAATGCATTCAGTTACACTTTTAAACCGTTCAGCACTCGATGCATCTCACTTGAGTAGAATTTTATCGTGCAAACTTGGACGGAGATTTTTCATTATTAGTTAGCATTACTTCAATATCACAATGAGCTTATAAGGCATTCAAAATCAAATATGCGGAATGCAATAAATTTTACTTAATTAAAGAACACACTTTTTAGACAGCAAAAAAAAAAAATTAGTCGAAGTGGGTACAAAACCTATGACGTTAGTATTTTAGAATTTTCATGAACACCTTTTGGGTATGTTCAAAACAGTAGCCTTGGGAGGATTACCATCTTTCGTGGAATTGCTAATTAATTTAATTGATTTTTTTTGCCATCATTCGCGTACCCAAAAGCTTCACAGTATTTTAATTTCTCGGAAATATCTCAAACTCTACATTTATTAAAGTGCATTTTGACTGAAATGAAAACTTTGTGAAGTTTACAGGTAAATTACAAAACCAGGTGTACCCAAAAGTATTCAAAAAGTATTCTCTCATTGACTGCCCAGTACTCATGGATTTTGTTGCGATGTATTTTTGACTTAGATATAAGTCTAATGAGGCGAATTAAGGAAAAGAACATTCAATATGAAAAAATTAAATATCATGAAAGAAAACTTACGCCTGAAACAAAAAATTCATGAGAAATCGTCAGTCAAAGGATGACTACATTTTTTGGGGTCACCCTTTATATCAAACACATCCTACTCGACCGGAAGCGCTTTAGTTCTGAGGAGCTCCATGTAAGTGTTTGGAAGGCACTTTCAATTTTTAATTTTATTACATGTCGTGGAAATTTCCCTTTTTATTTCATTTTAACAAGTGGAAATGACTTTTCTGTAGATTATTATGTAAACTAATTTTGCTAAGCCGTAACGGTAGAGAACCCTTGAAAATTTGATGAACTTTTCCCCATTTCGCTTCAGCCAATCCTTAATTTACTCGTACCCAACGTAAATGACTCATCAAAAAAAAACTCAATTCAACTCTCTGCGCTTTTTACTCTAATGCCTCTGCAGCAAAAAATATACATGCGAATACTCGTTTGGAAAATTCCAGCCCTTCATTCAGATGATAATGACAATATGATTAAGGAGACTACATAAACTGTTCACGTGCGGCAAATAGGCGTATGTTAGTTATCGTGCCGCCACCTGCTGGGTAGCAGAGGACTCGCGAGTGTGTGTGACGGACAGCACTTGAGTAAATGTTTGACCTCACAGCACAACAAGAGTAGACTTCCATCGCAAATATGCTTTTGCTCAGGGAACGAAAAATAAAAATTCATCAATTGACGATGAGAATAAAAAATTGGAAACGAAACAAAAAGTACAACAACCCCGAACACATTTTTGCGTGGTCCTCACTCTGCTTGAACTTTGTCTTGCTCCTGGGAAGATTCCTTATCGTATTCCTGGTAGATCGATGGGGTTGTTTTAAGGGTATAACTTTTAATTTTGCGTGCTAATTTCCTGGGAACAAAAGATAACATAACCGATGTGGCAGCAGTTTTGACGTCATGATGAAATAAAAAGGTTATAAATAAGAGCTAGCACAGAAAGGGAGGTATTACATCTGAGCTCATCACTGCATACAAGCCAAGAAAATGTACGCGGCTGAAGCAAGAACCCTTTACTTTCTCCTAATTGTATTATGCGGGATTATTCTGAACTGGAGTAATCATGTTCGAGGGTTTGAAGTTCGGAGTACGAAAAAAATTGTGCCTAATTCAAAGGAATATGATACTCACATTTTTCGGCACCAACGCTTTGAGGCCGATCATACCGAACGCAACATGTTAGGCGACGAAGAAACAAAATTAGAGAGGGATAAATCACATTTTAACTCGATGGACGCTGTAAAGTACGGCAGCGGCGTTGATGAGAACGTAAAATACCCACATAATGCAGAAAAAAGTGGTGACTCTATCCGAACGGGGAAAAGCACTGGCGGGATTCCAATACCCAGTATTGAGAATATAGAAAAAAGTAGCAGCTCTATCAAAACGAGAAAGAGTACTGACAGGTTTCCGATACCAAGTATTGAGCCAAGAAACTATGCAGTTGACAACATGCACGAATACGAAGACGTGAAGTTTGAAGATGAACTTCGCCTGTTTGAAGACAACGCCTTTCACGACGCTGTGGGGTCAACCGCCAACGCCAGCGAGATAGTGTACACGGCGGCGGTGCTGGAGTTTGAGGCGTACAGGGACTGGACGGAGGGAGGCAGTGAAGCGATCTACAAGAGAAACGTTCACAGCTTCGAATTCTACGCAGCGCAGGCTAAACTGATGGTGAGTTATGAACAGCGATACATATTTTATGGGTTAAGTTTACAATACGTAGTATAATTTCATACTGTTACATCATTCACCAGTGCAAGAGCAAATGACCTTTTTATGTAGATCCAAGCTTCTAAACGAACTTCAGATTACAATTCTCACCAAAACTTGACGACTTTCAATTTGTTTCGCGTTTTTAATTCTTACCCACCAAATATTACACTTTATGATGTTGTAGAACGTATTCGAAAATATTTAACCATTTGAAAACTCCTAATCAAATTCTACTGCTGTGCGATACAGGGCGCCGATGTGCTCGTGTTCCCCGAGTACGGACTGGAGGGCCTCGACCACGACACCCGCAACGAGTCGGTCTTCCAAGCGCTCACCCTGCCCGTCCCGGCGCCTGCTGACCGCGTGGCGCCTTGTGACTTCGTTGGTGGAGATGCTTTCGATGTGCGTAGTGGTGTGTGAGCCTTGTGCCTTGATTGATGCAGATTTTTGAGCCTTGCGACTTTACTGACTGAGATTTTTGAGCCTTTCGACTTCATTGACGGAGATTCTTCTGATGTGTGTAGTGGTTGGTGTGTGAGCCTTGCTAGCTCATTGATGGAGATTCTTCTGATGTGCGTAGTGGTTGGCGTGTGAGCCTTGCGACTTCATTGACGGAGATTCTTCTGATGTGTGTAGTGGTTGGTGTGTGAGCCTTGCTAGTTCATTGATGGAGATTCTTTCGATGTGCCGAGTGATGTTTTATCTCTGCGACTTAGTGACGGAATTTTTTGAACCCTGTAACTTTATTGATTGAGATTCTTTTGATGCGCGTAGAAGTGTTTTGTATGTGAGTGATAGGTATTGTATACTCAAAAGGGGGGTAATAGGGTTGTTTCCAATAATTTTTTCTAATATTTCCATTATTCAATTTGGTATTTTTCCTCTACATCTTCAAGCACGATATTTTACCGTGCACTAGCAACGTCAACACGGTAGATGTTCAAAAACTTTTTATGATCATAAAAACATTTTATGAACTTCCAATGTTGATCAACAGCCAATGCAGAAGCTGAGCTGCGCGTAAACACAATAAATATTGAACTTTGTATCCTTAAAACATAGTATGAACTGTCGATATTGGCCAACAGCCAATGCAGAAGCTGAGCTGTCTGTCGCGCAGACTGGAGATGTACCTGGTCGTAGACCTGGCAGAGAAGGCGAAGACGAGTCTGCAAGACGGGAGCACCGCCGACGTCTACTACAACACGCAGGCTGTGTTCGACCGCAACGGCGTCGTCGTGGCTAGGTGATATCCCCAAAAGATGCTTCATTCCAATCATGTCTGATACTTATTATCTTGTATATTTGTTGTTCATATACCTTAAAAGTTATAACTAACACCAGGACGCAATGACGGTTACTCCCGGTCAAGCCTGTGCCCATTTTCGACACCTGGGTAGAGTGGGGAATTGTGGTTGAGTTCTCCCTTTTCCCAACGGGGAGAATCACCGCGCGGCACTGCCGGGATTTCAACTGCCGATACTTTCCCGTGAACAGCGCGCGCTCTTAACCTCTTAACCACTCGGCTACGGTGACCAACAACATTATGTGAAAGTTTTGAAAGTTTGAACTGCAGCCAAGGTGATGGTCTTAACATGTTGCTTGCGATACGACCCATCGGTGGGTCGTCCTCAAGTTTTTCCTGTTGTGAAACGATCCATCGATGGATATTTGAAAAATGTTAACAATCGATTATTGGTACTGAATCGACCAGTTTATGTCTGGTATTTATGATAATGCTAACAATTTTTTATTTTTAATTTGAGTTGATTTTTGAACTTGAGTTTTACCCATCGCAGTCAACGTGTTAAAAAGATAACCTGCGCCGTCCAGCCTTGCTGAGGCCTCGACGCAAAGTTGCAGCTCGGTTTTATGATTCAACGCATTTCCTTCAAAAGAATCCACCGGGGGTCACTGAGGGAATTTTCATAATGCTACTGACCGAAATACAGTCCCTTAATGTGCTCGTCATAGCCGTGTGTGTAGCGGACCTGACTCCGTGCGGGGAGACCCGGGTTCGAGTCTCGGCGCTGTTGGCGATTTTCTCTGTTGGGTATAGGAGAAAAATTCTAAGCACAATACCCCACTCGATCCAGGTGTCTGAAATGGGTACCGGTCGTCGACCGGGGGAAAGTGTCATGGCGTCCTGGTGTTAGTTATAAGGCATTTGAAAAACAAATGTAAAAGGTGATATGTATCATGCTTCAATTGGAAATAAAGCATCCGTAGATGCCGATGTTTGTTTAATTTTTATTAATACCTGACGAAAGCTAAATGAAGACACGATCCAGTTGATGTTTGCTATTTTCAAAACTGCTCACTACAATTGACTTTAAATTTGAATTGAACATTGAACTTCAGTGTAACATATCACAGGAAACATGTTAAGTCTATTTTGACCTACCCAGGTACCGCAAGCGTCACCTCTTCCAAGAGCCGAACTTCCAACCCGGCCCCGATCCTGACGAAGCAGCGCTCTTTACGACAGATTTTGGCGTCACCTTCTCATTGCAGGTTTGTTCCATTGTTTTTCTTCTTCTTTGCTTGTGCAGAAAAAATTTTTGCTTGTTCCATCGCTCTACTTCTTCTTCGCTTGAAGCTTGCGCAGAAAAATTGACGTGGTGTAACTGTGTGCACTCCAGCTAGTAGTATGTGTGCTTCATCTTATTTTTTTAATTATCTTCAGTGATAATCCTGAAGGAACAGTAATGTTTTTTTTGTTGCACTCTAAATCTGCCTCGAATAAATTAAGAACCTGGATGCTGAGAATTTTCTACGCCACTACACTGTCGTATCACGAATACATGCCAAAGTCAAATAACCTCTAGTGTCCTTATGCACTGTTCGAAAATAGTTGAAGTAGACCACTTACGAAAAATTTTCATTTTATTCTCAGAAAAGCGGCAGTTCACTCATGAAAATTTGGGATTTCAAAATGGTATTGTAGTTTTTCATGAAGAATTTTGCAAATTTGACAATGAAGTACATTGCAGTCTCATGGTGCATGTTGTACATATACATATGAAATCCTCTTTTATTTTCTTATGGAGCATATTTTAGATCTAATATTTCAAAATATTACTGTAGTTTCTTATGATGTAGGTTGTATTTATATAGTAATCCAAAATACTTTTGCATTTTCTTACGGAGCATATATTAGATCCAGTATTTACAAATGGTATTGTAGTTTCTTACGGTGCATGTTGTATACATAATAATCCAAAATAGTTTTGTATCTTATAAATAAAAGTTCCAAGATACACGTCTTAAATGAGATCACTAATTATTTAGGAAAGTCAATCAATAAAAAATGGTGCAGGTTTTAAGTCAAGTATTTAAAAATGGTATTATAGTTTTTTACGCCCAATATTGCAGATTTGCTTTGACATCTTGTTCGGCGAGCCGAGCTACGCCAACGTGCGCAGGGGCCTCACCCGCGACATCATCACCAGCACCGCCTGGATAGACTTCGCTCCCTTCAATTTGGGTAACACTTTAGGAAATTTCTCGCAAAATTATTCAGTTGTTCGATTCTATTTCTACCCATTCATTCAAATAAAACATTTTAGGACATTCTTCGAAAAGTTATTCAGTTCGATTTTATTTCCATCTATCCATCCATCCAAATATGACATTTTAGGAAATTCTTGGAAAAATTATTCAGTTGTTCAATTTTGTTTCCATCCATCCAAATATAACATTTTAGGGCATTCATCGAAAAATTATTCGGTTGTTCGAATTTGTTTCCATTTATCCAAATAAAGACCTATGGTTATAATAGAAATGTTGTCACAATATTTGTAGTCGTTGCTGTGTCGAGAAAATCTGTAACCAACTTGCTTTTGTCTTCCTACTACCGCTTGTCTTGTGCAAGCATGAATAATCACCAGTGTGTCAACCAACCATGATGCGGATATTGTTTGAAAGTTGCACACTGAAATATCGCTGGATTTGCCATGCTGCCAACTTTTTGCAACCGTTATTACGTTTTAAGTGTAGCTCCGAACGTCCGGTGTGTTAATCAGACATGATGCAGAGATTGTTTAGAAGTTGCACAGTGAAATTTTACTAAATTTGAATGGCTGCTAATTTTGTGCAACCGTTTTTACGTCTTGGGTGTTGCTCCGAACGTACAGTGTGTTGATCAGACATGATGCAGATGATGGTTGAACGTTTCAAACTAAAATTTCACTTGATTTGCAGTGCTGCTGATTTTGTGCAACCGTTTTTACGTTTTGGGTGTAGCTCCGAATGTGCAGAACAGCTTCAGCAGGAGCCTGGGCGTGAACTTGCTGGTGGCCAACTACCACTGGCCGGAGATGAGCAAGCTCGGGTCTGGCGTGTATCAGGGCTACAGCAACCTCAGCCACGTGTACACCTACGACGAGCATTCCGGTACGGCCTTGGTGAACCCATATGAGATAGAATAGGAAGATGCAGAATCGAAAGATAGAATAGAAAGATATAGAATCGAAAGATAGAATAGAAAGATATAGAATCGAAAGATAGAATAGAAAGATATAGAATCGAAAGATAGAATAGAAAGAAATAGAAAGATCACGGCCTTAGTGAACCCACGCGCATGGAAATGCGATGTTTTAGGACTGCAAAAATGAATTAACAGAGGTAAAAACAAACATAAAATTAAAAAATTTGCTACCAAACAAAAGTAGGAATTTACTATTTGTAGGGGATAGGCAGACTGCATATCATTCAGCTTTGGCTTTAGTCTATAAATGAAAAGAGATTCTAATATTCTGAGTTCTATCGGGTTACTTCCTCGGCCTAATACTTCAAAATCAGATAGTCTAACAGGCAGGTCGCATTTTTCTGCATGTGTGCGTATTGCAGAGTGAGGAGGTGCTGATAAATGACTGAAATGTAATCTTAACTTCTACAGTGTTGAGAATGACCACTGCTAGTTGGTCGAAACGTTCACTTTTATCGATTTTATCATCTAATTAGTACAAAATGAGTCTAAGCGTTGTGTCATTAGTCTTCCTATTTTCAATTAAGATCTCCAAGAATTGGAACTTTGACTTCTTTAACTGAATTAACAGATTACGGTTTTAGTATGCCCTCACGCAAGAAAATGAGAATCCTTTGAGCTGCAACAAGGAATAAAAAGATTACGGGCTTAGTGAACTCACACGTATACAAATGCAATGTTTTAGGGCTGCATAAACGAATAGACATTTAACGGCACAAGTGAACACACACGCACGAAAATTTTATCTTTATTGAGAGCAAACATGAAAAGAAGCGTAACAGTAACTCAAGACGTCATTTAAATAAATAAACCGTAATTCTTCTATGCTAACGTTACTACAATGTAAATTCCCTACATTGTTATCCCCCAACAAAACACGATGATGGAAGCCAGAAGTAAATCTACACTCAAATAGCTAGGCCAACTTTTCTCCATTGCATCAATAATTTTGGCTGCCTTATACAGAAGCCGCATTTGAGCGGCGAAAATCAAACATTAATGCCATGAAGAAAATTTTAGACTGGGTAGATTTTAATTCCCTGCCATTTTTTGCAACATGAACTTTGGCACATATGTATCTCTTGTTGCTACAGTATCTAATAAGCCTAAAACTTTTTCACCACGGTTTCAGAATTGTTTGATCATCTTTTTCATAAGGACATATTTTTCTTATAGCTAACTAATTAACCTACACCTTCTTTTCTCATCATTAAATACAATGATGTTTCTCAACTCAGTTTCAGAATTATCTCAACATCTATTTTATAATAGATTTTTTTAAATTTTTTTGCTATCTATCCCCTTAGGGAACGTGTTGGTGGTGTCACCTGTTCGTACCGTCCTCTCTGAGCCTCCCCAGCGCATCCCCCACTCCTTCCTTTCGCGCCCTCGAGTCTTGAAGGTATAAAATAATATAAAAAGTTTGATCATGTGCTTGGTAAACATATGCTGTACGTTAAGAAATATCTAAAGCCCAATTAGTTGTTATACATTTCATGTATAAACTTTCTTTAGAAATACGCGGTTTTTTATTCAAATGTTCAACTTTCAAGCGAGGTCCCGAAATCAGTTCATAAATGGGTTATTTTAATATTGAGAACTTACCAATTCCGCAAGCGGAGCGTCAACCTTAGGCTTTGTTTTGCGTTTGATTGTTCCAGCTGCTAATATGAATATTATAATTCTTATTATGATTTAGCTTCTAGTAATGTTTATAAATAACTACCTTTATACGTAGGAATTCTTAAAAACTCAGGGGTTGACTCACATTTCACGACCCAACTCGGTAAAAATATACTTTAATTTTTTCCTATACGTTGGTTATTTGTTATGCGTATCTAGCTTTCAATATCTTATTTGTAGGGAGTCTCGAAATGAGGGTTAAATAAAAAACCAACCAACCAGAGAAATTTTCCAAAATTTTCCAAAATTACACGTAGAAGTTAGGCGAAGTTTTCATGCCACGAAAATGCACTTAAAAAGGGAAACTTTCAATGGGAAAAAGACGTTGAGAAAGTTCAGAAACTGAGAAGGATATGTCTGAGAAGGATATGAGATCCCATGATTTGAGATATGAGAAGGATATTTTGCACATTTTGCACATGAATACATCAAAGAGGCCTACACACATGATGTGTTCACATCATGTGTGTCTTCAGTTTGCTTCCGAGACTTCTGTTGTAACCTCAACAACCATTACTTCACAACCAACAAGCTCATCTACCGTTTAGTGGCCCACAGCGGGTATTACCCTGCCGGAAATCGACTGCTGTGGGTACAAGTATGTCATGATAAAATTTTATAAATTTTTGACTGTGAACCGACACATGTGGGCGGAAATTCGTTGAAGCCATTATATGAGGGGTGAGCGCTTTTAGCTACAAATGCAAGGCACACAATTGGAGAAACTTCATGAACAAGGATCCGGGTTTTCCGCCCCAAATTTCAACGTGGCTTCAAATTTTCAATATTGAAGTGAAACATTGTTCTTAAAATGCATGATAAAAGGCCTACACACATGATGTGAACACATCATGTGTGTAGGCCTCTTTGGTGTATTCATGTGCAAAGTATGTGTCAACTATCTGTGGTCAACACTATATCATAAGCATGAAACGCTCTTTTCATATCAAGTTAAATTTTTAATCTCAAAACCATAAATCGTTTATAAATTTATTCACCCCTCATTCTCTCGAAATTAATTACTATCTATATCATTTATGAGAATGGAAGGTTCACTGATGCATTTTTTCAAATATGCCATTCATCATTACTTGGGGCCAATACATAGATACATATCCTCAGTTTCGGAACTTTCTCAACGTCTTTTTCACATTGAAAGTTTCCCTTTTAAAGTGCATTTTCGTGGCATGAAAACTTCGCCTAACTTCTACGTGTAATTTTGGAAAATTTCCCTTGAGTTCTTTACGCTCTCCACATCTGAAGTTTCCACAAGAATTTTTTTTCGGTCAGCAGCTTGATACGAGTGCGAATTCCAAGATACTGTACGTCAACCCACTGCATTATTTTTGCTGAGTATTCAAACACAAGTTCGTATCTACGATGCACATTTGTCAACACGTTGACAAGATGGGTTGAACTGAAGTTCAATTTGCAAGTCAAATTCGAAGCCAGTTGTAGTAAGAATATTTGAAAAAAGCAAACATTAACTGGATCATGCCTTCTTTTTAGCTTCGATTAGGTTTTAATAAAAATTGAGTTTGTGACTACTGGTCGATCGGCAGCACAATGAATGTCCTCTCACTGACCACCGGTGGCTCACGTCGCGGTCAAATTTTCATTTTGTATTTCAAATTTTTTATTTAACCCTCATTTCGAGACTCACTACAAATGAGATATTGAAAGCTAGATACGCATAAAATCAACGTGAGACATTATTGTCTGACTATGATCCAACCGACAAAACCACTCATAATTTCTTCATTTTTCAGTACCGGAGGTCCTCGGATGCTGTTCGTCTTCACAACATCCAAGACTCCAAAAAAGCCCTCATGAAGTCAAGCGACATTCTGAACACAACCCTGGCCCACGTTCTGCAGCAAAGCCACGCTTCAGTTTGCTTCCGAGACTTCTGTTGTAACCTCAACTACCATTACTTCACAACCAACAAGCTCATCTACCGTTTAGTGGCCTACAGCGGGTATTACCCTGCTGGAAATCGACTGCTGTGGGTACAAGTATGTGGTCTTCTTTGGTGCCAGACTGCCGACATGGACTCGTGCACCATTTTAGAACCTCAACCGACCATCTCGTCTGATTTCTTCGGTCCTTTCACTCTATCGGGGAACTTCTCGAGTGATGTTACTTTCCCGAGCGCCATGATGAGGAATTTCACTCTAGTCTCCAACCAACGTTACGGATTCAAGGAAGACCTCAGCGGGTATTCCGAAATCGAATTCAGTGATGGGGTTCCCAATTTGGCGATGACGTACATCCTTGGTCGAAAGTATTCAGCTGATTTACCGTAAAAATTTCATGTCTGACTGAGGCACATTGCATTCAAATGAAAATTCGATAAAATAAACTTCCAAGCAGCGCTGAATAATGCGTGTCGTAGACATTATTCAGAAATTTTGTGAGCTTTCAGTAGAAATGATGTGATACGAAACACCTTTGAGATAAAATGCCTTTTTTATAGGTTTGCTCCGTTCCTTGCGCGATCAACCTTAAATAGGACTAAGTTTTATATAAAAATGAATAAGTTCTTGATGAACAGCAATAATTTTAAAGGATGATCCGATCTTGAAAATAATCCCTAATTTCTTTTAAAATTCGATTTTCAAAAAAATTTGATACCCGTATTTTTCTATAAAAATGGAAAAGCATTTTCACTACATTCTACATAAAAATACTGAATACCTGCATCGGCATCACTAAAATTTTCCAAGTTGTTTTAATGGCATTGAGGCTGTGGGATGACATAAGTTCTCGATCGCTCTCCAGCACAATAAAAAGATGATGTAATAGTAAACTTTTCAAGCTGCTACTTTTAACATAATATATCGAGTTTTCAATGCCTAGCTATTCATAATAAGGTGCAATGACTGTTACTCTAGTCGGGACCCACATCATACACCTATAGGTCGAGTGGGGAATTACGGCTTATTTTCCTTTTGCCAACGGGAAGCAACGCCAAGCTGGCAGTGCGGAGTACTGAACAGGCAGGCTAAGTGTGTGCCTGTAATGTTTTTATAAATTTTTGACTGTGAACCGACACATGTGGGCGGAAATTCGTTGAAGCCATTATATGAGGGGTGAGCGCTTTTAGCTACAAATGCAAGGCACACAATTGGAGAAACTTCATGAACAAGGATCCGGGTTTTCCGCCCCAAATTTCAACGTGGCTTCAAATTTTCAATATTGAAGTGAAACATTGTTCTTAATATGCATGGTATACCTACGCATGTTCTCTGCTCATTAATGTTACATCTTAAAAAATATTTCCTGTGAGCGCCATTGGTTCAGCGTCATATTGCAGACAATTGTTACTCGGGTTTGATCTCAGTTCTGCCCTAGCAGTATTTTCCCCAGAGCATGTGCAGCTACTCTGTTGAATAAGGGAAACGGATGGAAGGGGTTAAATTAAGAGGGGACTAGTACTCATTGAGTTAGAAACTTCTTCACATTGACCTTGCATGTCGCTCATCCACTCCCTACCCGTAAGTTCAAGAGCTGAGGAATTTTGTTAATCACGTACATTGTGAACGAGCGAATAATAAAGAGGTTTCGTTTAAACAAAAATGTTTCATTCACCCCTCAGGATTGGAAAAATCTATAAAAATTAAATTCCCATCTTAGTGACACGATGAGCAGAAAGAAACAATATACATATAGATGAACATTTTGCTAACATACGTTTTGGAATTTGGAATTCCGTTTTAAGTACTGTTATAAAGAAGAGTCAAACTTAAAATATGAAGAAAGTAAACAAATACACCTGTGCTCGCTCACATACCTTAAACATCTAATTTTCTTCGATGCATAAACGACAACTAAATAATGAGTTGAATCTACTGAATACTGATCTACTCAATACTGAACTGAATCTAGCTGAAATACAGCATCTATGGCTTTCACGGGTTTACTGCAAGTACTCCAGAAGGAATCAGGTAAGTACAAGTGAGGTTAAGAATACAAGAAAATTCGATTTTAGTTTATTACATAAATTTCTCTTAGTATATTGAACTTTCCTTCCATTCACTACAGCACGACGTACGCAACTTTCCTTCCATTCACTACAGCACGACGTACGCAACTTTCCTTCCA
>JACJUY010006905.1:47861-95484 GCA_014220935.1 Platorchestia sp. MABIK
TTGAAGGTGAGCTAATTCAAAGTTTTAGAGGGGAATTCGCCGCGTTGAAGGTGAGCTAATTCAAAGTTTTAGAGGGGAATTCAACGTGTTGGAGGCAAATTCAACGTTTTAGAGGGGAATTCAACGTATTGTGAGGTAATTCAGCATTTTAGGCGGGAATTCAACATGTTAGATGCTAATTCAACGTTTTGATGACTAATTCAACTCGTTGGAGGCTAATTCAACGAATTACAGGCTAATTCAACGAGTTATAGGTGAATTCAACTTGTTGAAGGCTAATTTAATGAGCTACAGGCGAGTTCAACTTGGAGGCTAATTGAACGAGCTACAGGCAAATTCAACTTTGAGTCGAAATGTGCTGACGCAGCATGTTGATGTCTAGTACAAGTCATCATGCGGGAGACAGTAATTATTGCTCCCAAACGTTCGGAGAAAATGTTCCACATTTGTTCAAGGAATATCCTAGTGTCAGCTAACACAGCGTGGATCATTTCATGTAAGAAATAATGAATACATCAGTTAAGAACATTTTGATTAATCATAAATAAATGTATAGCGAAATTTCATATTCAATGAAGAAAAAGGTATTTTAGTTACCCAAACTAGAATTAAGCGAGAGAATAATGGAAAATTCACTTTGACTCCTCTTAATTTTAAAATACTAGAAAATGACAGGTTTTGTGCATTTTGAGGCATTAAACATTGCTTTAGGAAGAATAATACTGACGAGGTTAATAACCACATGGAAAAATACATACTTTTTTGGGTACTTCAAGCAAGCAGTTAAAAGCATAAAGTTGGTAAAAACAACTTATTTTTTGGTGGCGATAAATATAAACTAATTGAAAATAGCGTACTCCATCATAAACCTTCTTAGGATTACATGCTGAAATTCCTGAAAAGCATTGGCAAATTTTGATTTGCTTCTCGAGTGAGATGCGCATGAAGAATGAAGTTGAATGAAGAATTCGTTCCACACATCTCAAAAAGGACCGAAGGAAGATCTTAAAAAGTGGATTGGGAAGTGAAATGACCTGAGACAAATATCTCAGTTCACAGGAACGTGTTTGTTTCTTCGAATCACTTGAAATAGGTCAGTTTGTGAGTGGAATTGGTAAAACCAGGAATTTTTACCAACTATTTCTGTTCCATTGTCTAAAAAAAAATAAAATTTCAGTAAAAAACTGAAATTGTCTTACAGGTTCTAGAAGTTTTAGCCCTAACGTATTCCGCTATTTTTTCCTCAAGCAAGCTTTAACAATCGTAAAATTACAAATTTGTAACCCGTGATATTACCAGTCTTGTGTCAAACTCAGTGAGAATAGCAGAGTGAAGATGACAATCTGAAAACGCAGGAAATGTAACAAAGATGCACTGCAGGAATTTCATTTGTGACATGAAGTATAAATGTAGGGTAGGGTAAAACGTTGTGCTCCTACCTAGTAAAAATTAAATAGCGCAAAGTTACAAGTTCTAGCCTTAGGGTTATGCAGTGACGCCTTCAAGTGTGCAAATTTTCCTAACAAACTTTTAAATAGTCCACTTACTCAAGAACTACAGGTAGGTACACCTAGTATCAACTGAACTTTTACCGGCAAGAACTAGTACTAGTCGTAACCTCCTTGGTTACCGGTGATTTCCATCCTCATGACGAGAAGAGCAGGAAGGTATATCTTACAGATACTTTACTTCCTGGAGGCAGATCAGAAGACATGACTAGCTCTAGTTATCCCTCAAGAATGACAACTAAAACCGTAGGAAATTAAAAGAGAGATTGGAGTTTCCTTCTCATCGGACCCAGGGCGTAGGGTTGCGCAAAACGGCTTGCCGACGCACGCCCCATTTCCTGCAGGTGCCGTACCAGTTGTAGCTCTGGCACACCTTCCTCTTCTCGAACAGGAAGCATTCGGTGGCCACCACGTCGAAGAAAACACGGCCTACGAGGTTCGCTGCTCCTGTGTTCGATGACTTCAGGCAGGTGCGGAATCTGCAACAAAAACGGAACAGTTTAAATTTAGTTCTATTCCACTAAGGTGTTTAGCAAGGGTGTAGATTAATATTGACAGGTAAGCGGTACAGTTTAAATTCAGCTTGATTCCACTAAGGTATTTAGCAAGTGTGTAGATAAATATTAATGAAAGATCATGAAATCATTGAAATGTATCTGCGTAAATACGACAGTACATGGAAAAAAATGTACATAATTTAAAAAATTTATAAGTAAGTTTTAAGTTGTGAATGAAGATAAAACTAGTTTACAATTACCGTTTTGACTTTAAAAAATGATACCTATAATGCTAAATGACATTATTATTTTAAAAACTACAATAAAAGATTCATTTGGCCGTCAAATTATGACTTACAACCATGATTTCAAATGATAAATATAATTCAACTGTTTTCAGTTATACGAGGTGTACTACTTTCAAGTTTCGATGAGAAAGCATAAATATAAGGATTTTTAGAGGAAAATGCATCTTTTTGGATCCTGGAGAAAAAGTTAACAATATTCTGCACTGATTTTTCTGGTTTTCAGTCTCCATTGTGTCAAATTATGACTTTCACAGCCTTGAACAAGATAAATTTAGAAACGAATCACTCTAACAGAACGCGTACTTAATACGATGAGGTATAAGTGTTCTATAACTTTCATGTAAGATGTTATAATTCATCCTTAGAGGACCATAGAGGAGTAAGTTACATTCTCTTGAGCTACGCCTCATACAGTCAGTTGAAACTGATTTTCTTGAATAATTTGAACAGAACAACTGTAGTTACTCTCGCCTCTTCAAAGGGATTTTGGGATTCCAAGTTATGAATGATCTTTGAGCTCAATAAATTCATATTTCTCATTGATAATATCTATCTGCAGGTTTCTAATTGAGTAGCTATAGTTAATTTGAGGCTCCGTTTCTACTGCAAAGTTGTTTTCACAGAAGAAAAGAAGGACCATTTAGTATGTTCGAAAGAAAATGAAAAGTCCACGCACAAAGTGATATCCCCACAAGATGCCTTGCACATAGAAACATCAAGGTAGGAAGAAAGATGAAAAAAGACAAAAGAGAGATAATGAAGAGGCAAGATAACTGAAAGAAGCGAAATGGACGCGAAAGATAGAAGTCTCAAAGGCTTGTCTATAGTTGTGGTAATCTGTACAAGTTTCTCGAGGTAGCTCATGTGATAAGCTAACAACCATTGTATGTGTAAACTATGCTCAAAACCATTGTATGCGTACACTATGTTCACAGCCATTGTATATGTCTGAATAAGTGCAATGCACAATGAAAGACCAGTTGCTGAACGCAGCCTCCAGTGAGACAATGAGTCGATCAAGAGAAAAAAACATAGTTAGATAACGAATATTTCCTTGACAATATGTGTCCTCCTACTGGGATACTATAATCGACGAACTGTTTATTATGTAAGCTTCAAGTGCGACCAATGTTACGAATAGTTTGCCATGGTTCCAGTTTCACGCAAGAATTTGAAGGCTTGGTTCTACGGTCGATGGGAGTTGAAGCTTTGGAATCCCAAGTATTAAACAGTTTCGGTCTGCGCTGGGACGGACCCCATAGAAAAACAGTTATTTTTCGCTCCCTTTGTAATAGGTGAATTTAGTCCACAAACCTGCGTAGGCTGATAAATGAACATTCCTTGTGAGACCTAATAACTATCCAAACTCTTACATACCTGCACCGAACTGATGGATCGGTGCGTTCTTAGATGTAGGATTTAAATGTGACCATTGCACTACACTCAAAGAAACATCTACTTTTGTAACACTTTTTGTAAATAAATAGTTAAAATTGATAAAATTTTTCTCGAAACAAGAGGAAGGCAGCACCTGACCACCATTACGGACCCCGCACGCTGGTCCAGAACAGCGTCGGATAACGCGCCCGTAATGCGATAATTGGACCCTGCATCTAATGGAAGGGAGGGCCCCAGCGGAGCTTAGGGCGAGCCAGTGACTTGCGACACGGCCAGTAACTTGAGATCTTAGCAACGGACAGCTACTTAGGAACCGATCGAACTTTGTTTTCTGAGGGCGAAGCCTTACGAGAAACAGAAGTAGCACATGACGACCTTGGATAGATATATAGTTCAGAACTACTTAGGAACCGATCGAACTTTGTTTTCTGAGGGCGAAGCCTTACGAGAAACAGAAGTAGCACATGACGACCTTGGATAGATATATATAATAGTTGAGAACTACTTATAGAACGGATCGAACCTTGTTTTCTGAGAGCGAAGCCCTACGAGAAACAGAAGTAGCACCTGACGACCTTGGATATAGTTCATGCAGTTCAGAACTACTTCGGAATGGATCGAACTTTGTTTTCTGAGGGCCGTAGGAGAAACAGAAGTAGCACCTGACGACCTTGGGTAGACGTCATACATGAAAGTTCAGAACGAGAAATACTGTTACGTTCAGGAGGAGATTTACCTTGGGGATGAACCCAGCTCTGTAAAAACGAACCCAGGCTTAGCACTCCGCACTGAAGTCGGTACAAGTTGCACGTAAGTAAGGAACTATGAAAAAGTCTTCAGTTTTAGAAATAACAGTAGTAGAGTCGTTGCTCATTGCATACATACGATTGACGTACATTGCTTCAGCACATGTAATCCTTGATGTTTTGCTAATACTCTATACTTCGTATACGATTTTTAAATGAATGTATTTCAATTGCTTTACATTTTAGTTTCCTTAGCAACATGAAGGAAGCTAGAACCGACA
The DNA here is from genome assembly GCA_014220935.1 of Platorchestia sp. MABIK. NCBI lineage: Eukaryota > Metazoa > Arthropoda > Malacostraca > Amphipoda > Talitridae > Platorchestia > Platorchestia sp. MABIK. Next base: position 52,600 of record JACJUY010006905.1, read on the forward strand.
TATCCAATACCAGTGATGATGAGTCAGCATTCATATTTAGTAAATGCAACTGATCATTCAACTTGCACCCTCCGAAGCATCGTGAATACGCACCGAGATATTATTATTTCAGTAGGCCTGACGCTTAAAATTTAGTAGGAAATCATAATAACTTCTTCATTTATCCTAAATGTAAGGCTGTTCTTCGGCATCAGATCAGATAGGTCCACACAGCTTCTATTGATTGAACAAGGCCTGTGATACCATACCCTTATGCTGGTGTAGAGGGCGATGGGCAGCTTTATCAGAAGCCGGGACGGTTGTTACGAAAAAACGAAATCAGAAAATAAAATGCGGAAGGAAGACGGTTGGCTGTTCCTTCTAAATCCGTAACTGTTGTCCTGGAAGAATAAATCCGATGAAGATCTGCGCAGAAAGCTAGAGCTTTTAAGACCAGGACTTTTTCCGAACGGCGCCAGCCAGAGACAGACAGATCGATGAAAGTGATCCATGTGGCGTGACGCTTAAGCCGGGATTTTTAAATTGAATCTTACACTTTAACTGCTGATACGAGCTATCTGGCGCACATAATCCGGATCGCGTGAAAACAGATCCAAAGCTTAGGCCAAATTTATTCAAAAGTGCTCGTGAAAAATGAGTTAATGGTTCGTTTTTCAGTGGAGCATGAACGCCTTATACGCTTTCTACCTCAGGAGACTAGAAAATTAAGTCATTTGAGTGTAGAAAACGTGGGCAGTCAAACCTACTCTGGTGGTGGTTATATTTAGAAGCCTTGGTAACTTTTACCAAAACAGTGACACCTCTTCCGTTTTATCCACAATGAAAGGAGTATGAATGATTCACGCTCAAAACATATATATTTTTATCCTGTTTACATTAGTGTAAAGAGTTATAAAACGTTATGAAAAGAATTACAAATAAATCATTGTCATTTTCGAGCGCAGACTCTCTAAATATTTTGCTGTTTGTGTGATAAAGAGAAGCGCAAGTTACTGTGAATGCTGCAATTCATTAGCAGTACAAAATTGTGTCCCCTTTTGTGCTGCCTTACACGAAACTGAATTTTTTTTGTGCTGCCTCACACGAAACTGAAAAAAAAAATTCTCATGACAAAAACGCGCTACAGGTAAGCTCGTATTCCAGTTTTAAGTTAACAGCGAAAATCGTCTTGAAAATACCAGTTATACAACAACCAATAAGTGGAGGTTTAATATTAAAGGAATTCATATAAAATGATTTGTACATCTCACAATTCATCTAGCATTATATTTAACATTCGAGGGTTTATTTTACATAAATACCAATTTTAAAATTCACCCTTCGTAAAGAGAGTTAGAAGAACGCTGTAGTCAAAGAAGTATCGAGTCGATAAATTTTCAAAATCTAATGCCTCTTTAGCTAAGATAAAGCTCTTCAATCACATTATATTGGATCTATTCATGCAGAATCTCGATAATGGCTTCCAGTGCATTGCCTTTCATATTTATTCCCTAGCGTTCTTCCTTTAATTTATGGGCAGTCTATTTAAAATGGCATAATTTGTTTTTTAATTTATGGTTTTCTAAGAAGTATTTTTGTCTCTGTGAAATTCAGCTCTAAGCATCCTGTACACACCATGTGGTATATTCAACTTTTTCAATCAGAGATTATATGATAGTTTGAACTGCACTCTCGTCAAAGCATTGCGAATATCCAGTAAATTTTCAAGCAAAACTCCAATCCTTCACCAAAGAGCACATTTGCGTCTGTTAGCATGGCGTAACAGTTGTGGCGAAACTCAATTTACAACTGCAGAGTTCGGGTGAAACGAAATTTACTACAGCAGAGGTCGGATAAAACGGGATTTACTATTGCAGAGTCCGGGTGAAACGGGATTTACCACTGCAGAGTACGGGTGAAACGGGATTTACTACAGCAGAGGTCGGATAAAACGGGATTTACTATTGCAGAGGTCGGATAAAACGGGATTTACTATTGCAGAGTTCGGGTAAAACGGGGTTTACTTTTGCAATATTCGGATAAAACTGAATTTGATATTGCAGAGTCCGGGTGAAATTTAATTTCCTACTTCGGAACAACTTCATAAATATTATGAATAAATTAAGTGCATACCCTCTTAGTTGCATTACTTAAATTATACCATGATCACTATAAAGATCGGAATACCCCCACTTTTTTGTGACTGCAAAGCCCAGATTGCCCCTTAAATATACCGCGGTATGACATTCCATTAAACCAGGGTACTTTAGAATACAATTCTCATCAGGTGCAGTTGATTTTAATTACATTAAGGATAGCATGACCAGTTCATCAGCTACCTAATAAAGGAAAATAACTAAAACGCTCAGATCAGCTACCAAAAAAAACCCATCAGATTAGCCCTACTACCTTTTGATAATCATGACCAACGTGATTAAACAAAACGATCAGATTAGCCCTACTACCTTTTGGTGATCATGACCTGACGAGTTCTTTACAACGTGATTACCAGATGACCTCTGTTACCTCATGATTATACTCCCACCCCTGAAGCGAGCATCAATTATTACCCCCAGAAGCGTGCTCCCCCAGAATGACTTCACCGTATCGACTTTCCGCACGAGCGACTCAGTTCGATCTACGCCGCTGCAGCGCGTCCCACGTAACTCGCTCGGGCCCTGACGTATGGCGGCCAGAAAGCGATATGCGATGTGGGTAAAATGCGACTTCACGTATAAATTGTTCTGCGAGAAAATAACGAAGAAATCCTGAAACGGACTCGCCGCTCACCGTGAACGGAACAATGGTAGAGCTGGCCCGAGGGTGCCGAAGTATACTGTTGTCGGTCGCATGATGTACGGGAAAATGAATGGAAAATAAGGTGGATTTTATTGAGGGATATACTGAAACTAGAAGATGAAAATAAAATGAGATTATTTGAAAACTGATGATATCAAAGGTGTACCATCATTGGGTACTATTTATCAAAGTAGAATACGAGTATCTCAAATAGTATAAAAAATGATAAAGGCATCTTTATATTTTGTTTCATGCCTGAAAATCAAATTAGGGTTTCAGGACAATATTATACTGATAGTATGTATCATAGATGCTTACATTTCTTTTGAGGAAAGGATGCTCGAATGAATGTAATTAATTGATTTTTATGGCAGTTATTTAAGAGTTGAAAATTAAAGAAAAATTGAAAAATTTGAAAAATTAAAACTGAAAATTGAAAAATTTAAATTAAGATTTGTACAACGTATCGTGAGGCAGCATCTCCTGACTGGCAGCATTTAAAGGAAAATTGTCTCATATTTGTTTACTAATTACCCAACAAGAACACCAATTTATCGAAGTGAAAGGCTCCAAAACAGATCGGCTACTTCATCAAGTCGTTCAGCACCCTATGAACAACACTTGAAACAGAACTTCCTTTGCGAAACATCAATGTGTCGTACAGTTTTAAAATACGGGGACCCTATTTCAGGACCCTATGAACAACACCTGAAGCAGAACTTCCTCTGTAAAACCACCACGCGTCCAAGAGTGATATGATGTGAAGAACACCTGAACCAGAACTTCCTTTATAAAACCACAACGAGTTCTACAATTTAAAAATGCAGGCACTCTATTTCAGCACCAAGAAGACCTGAAGGTCTTTGTTAAGCCTCCTTTTCTTGAACGGCTACCTACGTGCCGGACACGTCTTTTCTGCCTCTGTGAGGTCAGGCGTTTTTGAGTTCCTCAGGCGAGCTCTACGTATTTGCCACTGCGGTCATTAGCCTTTACTCCCCTCGCGCGACGTCTGCAGGTCTGCGCAGCCAGCGAAATGCCGCGTCTTTGTTGGACTCCAATTTACAAGCAGTACTGCGCAGTACTTCCTTCCACTGGCTAGGCCACGTACCTAGATTTCATGCTGATAATAAATTAGGGAATTGAAATGTGTTTTAGTCAATTGTGCAAAGTGCTGTTTGATTTTGCCATGAAATTCGGGTGGTAATTTTTCACCCGAGTGAAATTATTTCATCTATTAAGAACGTTTGTAAACTAAATTTGACACTTTTATAAAATATCAAGGACAATTTAAAATATCGAGTAGGTTTCAAAAAAGGATGGTTTGTATGTTTTCGCAGCACAGACAAAACAATATATTGCATCAGCTCAATTTTGCAATATAAGTACGATACAAAAAATGTAAAAACTTAATCGAACATTTCATAAACCATCACTTGCTTTCTTAGAGGAAAAATTAAGCGCCCTCTTACATTATACGGAATGTCGGCTGTGTTGCTAAATGTTTCAGAAGATTCAATGATAAAAATGGCTGCTACTTCTATTTGCTACGGCAAAAACGAAAACCTTTCTTGATATTTTGAGAAGCCTGTGGCTGATGCAATGGTTAAATCCATTCTAAGCGGTAAAGGAGTTTCATTAAATTCGGTCACAAAAAAAAAGAGATCAAGCTCTATTCCTTATTTTAGCATTGTGAGAACTGCTTCCCGTGCTCTAATCATAATTTATTTTCGAGATATGATCTCTTGCAAGGTATATTATGGGCAATGCAATCGAGGCACTTATCTTTTTCTTGGCAATGCAGGATAAATTTAGCAATGTCTCTGTTCCACGAACTCATTCGCATGAAAAAATCAATGACCTAAACTGGGATATCACATTTGATACGAGGAAGATCTGGGATATCACATTTGACAATTCAGGACAAATTTAGAAATGTCTCTACTTCGCGACTCATGTGACTAAAAAGACCAATGACACAAACTGGGATATCACATTGGACAAGAGGAAGATCAGAAAAGACCTTTGTTAAATTCAGGTTATTTTTTAACGACTAATTTCCGTGGTTATTTCTCAACCGATAAGCGACAACAATACTACGTAACTGTTGAATACATAACCGAGCCATAAGCTACACATAAATCAGCGAAGTTGTTTTTCATCACCCACAGTACAGTAAAATGTACACATGTAGCACCAATCATACGCGCGCGCTAATAAAACATGACACAACCAACATCTTACGGATCTTCATCAGTCTTTGTTAAAGGACAAACAAGTAAGTGGTGCGGTCTCTGCAGAGTCATTGCCTCAAGATCTCAGTATAATGTTGGTGTTGAGGAAATGCACGCAGTATGAGCCTAATGCAAGAATAACACGAGTCAATAGCAATGAGAAATAATGTCTCTACTTGTGACTCTAGCCTACTAAACATTACTAAAAGATGTTGAATTACGGCACTTGTACCACAGCATTCATGCAGCCGCATACAAGATGCCCGAGTCTAACCTTATGGAACAGATAAATTCAATCGCTTATCATTTTTCTTACATTTTACATTTCCATGAATAAACTTTTTACACTCACTTGAATAAATAACTCTGATAAGAACTGAATATAAATAATGTAATAACTAAAATAAGTTGATTATCATGAAATTATTCAGTACTGTGAACATCTTGAAGTTGGTATAATTCGATTCAAGACAGCGCGATCAAACAATGCGTAATAAAAGTCTAAGTTCGGAGCGAGTTCTACAAAATGATACCATTTGGCTAGCTTGACCTTGAATGTTACTGCGCACGTGGTGTCATATCTCAACTGCAGGTCGCTTGCAAAACTCATTCATGTATATACGTTTATCTTTGTTCAATTTGTTATGACTGATAACTCATGACAATGAATTGGATATGAGTAGCCCCTCCCCCAAAAAGTGGGAGTGACGAAAAATTTATCAGGATCGTATGAGAATTCACGAGAATTTGACAAAATCAGAGTTAGGTGTCATGAAAAACGACTCGTATTAATGATTCGAGGTTGGACCGTTATTTGAAGTTCAAATTGTGTAGCATCAGGTAGGCGTTACTTAGAACATGATCAAGCCTCACTAATTCTAGTCTACGTACGCATTAATTTGACATTTTACCACCTCCCGAAAAAGGTTAGCTGCCTGGGTTTTCTTCCTGTCAAATCGATACAAATGCCTTATTTTGGTTGCGCTCGCTTATAACCAATCACTACATCTCGTAATGTGAAAACCATTTAGTATCAAAGAAGAAAGCTTCTCGAAGGTATTTAAATACATTTTTAGCAACTAAAAATCTACGGCACTTTGACTTAAAGGAACAATCCCGGAAAGTCTTTCATGCCCTTTATGCATCACCTCACAGTTTATTTTATGGCCACAAAGTGCAGTAAACCAACAGTTTGATTCTTCCAGGAACTGACACAGTTCCGGTGTTTCTCAATCGATTCCACAAAGCTTGGCTCGCGACAAGCAAACTGCTTGTATGGCGTATACTAGATTCGAAGCGAAACTTAGGATTCTAGGAGTTGACGTCAACATTCATTAGAGTCATTATTACACTAACACTTATTAGTGCGAGTGCAATAATTTTTTTTAAATAATGTGTGCAATGAATTTTCACTGACCAAAACAATAAAATAATATTTGTTATAACTGGCTTTGCATTACTTTCATCTACATCGTTATCAGGTAAAAACAGTCTGAGTTTATCAATGCAATAGCGCAGACCTAAAAGGTTACTGAATCAAACTTATGTGAAGAACTACAAAACGAATTTCCCAGGTGAATTTAACTCTAGTGGTTAATGCACGCTCATATATTACCATCCTGCATTATGATAGACCGTAAAAAAGTTTCAAAACTGCTAACGTTTTGGTGAATTGGGTTCTCATTTTTCTCTGTCTTGTCCTTGGGTTTAACATATTCTCGTTTCCTAATGATATGGCGTCCTCACACGCACTCAGGCTATCGTACAGCCTTCGATTTAATAACATGAGGAAAGAACAACTGTTTTATGACAAGGTCGTTTCTTCCCGCTGTTGAATCTGTTTTATCCGTTGTATCTGTTGTCTGTATTGTCTCCGTTGTATCTGTTATATCTGTTCTTCCCGCTGTTGTATCTGTTGTCTGTATTATATCCGTTGTATCTGTTATATCTGTTCTTCCCGCTGTTGTATCTGTTGTCTGTATTGTATCCGTTGTATCTGTTATATCTGTTCTTCCCGCTGTTGTATCTGTTGTCTGTATTGTATCTGTTGTATCTGTTCTTCCCGCTGTTGTATCTGTTGTCTGTATTGTATCTGTTGTATCTGTTCTTCCCGCTGTTGTATCTGTTGTCTGTATTGTTTCCGTTGTATCTGTTATATCTGTTCTTCCCGCTGTTGTATCTGTTGTCTGTATTGTATCCGTTGTATCTGTTGTATCTGTTCTTCCAGCTGTTGTATCTGTTGTCTGTATTGTATCCGTTGTATCTGTTGTATCTGTTCTTCCCGCTGTTGTATCTGTTGTCTGTATTGTATCCGTTGTATCTGTTGTATCTGTTCTTCCCGCTGTTGTATCTGTTGTCTGTATTGTTTCCGTTGTATCTGTTATATCTGTTCTTTCCGCTCTTGTATCATTTCAACATGAAGAAAAAACTACTGTATAATGACAAGGTCGGTACTTCTTGCTATTGCATTGATGTGGATGTGTGTGTGTGAGTGCGTGCCGCAGGCCATTTAGTGAATTAAGATCTCAGTACATGCGGCGCCAGCATCATTTGAGACCTACGCACACGCCGTCCACTCTACAGACATATCCGGGATGTAAATGCACGCACAGCTCAGACATCTTGAGAGTTAGAATTTGTGTCACCTTCTCCCAGGAATGGACTTTAGCTAACCTTTATTGGACCTGTTTCAATTTGCTTTGTTTAAGGTTTCCTTTGAATACATCTTAGTTATGTTTAGGTTAGCAGGGTTCGGGATAGTTAAACTTTCCGCACTGCGGCGGCAACTCTAAAAGCTGGCTGCAATTCCCCTCATATTCTAATTCAAATATCCAAGATAAGACAGCAATTCCTTTAACATCACTAGTTTCTAAACCAAAAATTCGGTACCAACTTGAATGCCTTCCTTTAGTCTAAATGCCTTATTAGGCATCAACTAAAATATCTTTCTAAATCCAAGACACGCCTCGGAATCTTTAGTCGAGTACAAGAGGAAGACACAATTTAATTCTCGAAAGAGAAATCAGGACACCGTAGTTCGCATATTGCATAGGAACTACTGGACAGCTTCCAACGTGTTAAAAAAAATGAACAACTCAACTTTCTCCATACGTTCAAGTATCATCGACATAATAACTATCCAGAGACAACTGTTAAAGCAGCACTAGAGCCAAAGAATACGAACATTACCACCGAGTCCCTTCACTAGCGCCCTTGGATGTACCATGCATGAAGATAAAAAACGAATGGGTATGCAGGGTCGTACTATGCTTTACGCCCTGTAATTACTAGTGCTACGCCGCAGGTTGGACAAGGCCTTTCTAAGCAGGTCATGTGCGTACCTTCGAGAAGCGAATTTTTTGTGCCCTGAGAACGTTCCAAGTGAACTGTTTTCACATAGCATGGGCATGAAGCGATTTTTCATGAGTTCCGGAAAACCTTGCATAATGCATAGACGTTAAAATTAGGAAATATCTGGCGATATCACTGGGAGTAAAGCAAGGCAATGAGATTTTATGGGCTGAGAAAAACTGGAAAATTTCCTGCGGAGTTGAGAATAATGGTTTTCTCCAATTTTAGGAAAAAACGCTCTTGAAGAGGAAATATTATAACGAACGATGAAAGTGACTTGCATAGTCTTTTAATTACTTTGAGATATAATATCCGATAATAGTAAAAAGAAAATTAGAGTCATAACGACCACATCAAGTTTATGGGATACCATCTTTCTTTTTTATTTATCGTACAGTTTAACGCATTGACTGCGATGGGTTAAACTGAAGTTCAATATCCAACTCAAATTTAAAGTAAAAATTTTTTTTAACTTTTAAAAATCGTAAACATTAATTTGGTAACATAAATGCCATCAATTTAAAAAGATTGTTAAAAAAATTTCAAACGACCCATCGATGGGTCGTTTTGCAGCTGGAAAAACTAAAGTACGACCTACCGGTGGGTCATACCGCAATGAATATGTTAAGGAAAGCCATCGCGTAAGTGGAATACATATTCCTTGTCAATCAGAAAATTAAACACACAAGGTGGTTCGGACAAAATTGCCATTATACCATTACTCTTAATACTTTTAATACCGACCATTTGACGCGTTTTTGGTCAGGTGCATGTAAAAAGAAAATATGAGCAAATTAATTGTTAATCAGACTCAGTACATTTAATACATAAGTCTAACTTCAGGGACCTAGCACTTGGACTTTATCCATTTGAAAGAAAAAGATCATGAAATATCTTAAAAAATCGATTTCGTCAGCTTTTGAACGGATTTAGTTAAGTTTAGCATTTCAGAACTTGAGATTAAATTGCACTTGATACATTTCAATTAAGTTGGATAATCTAAAATAAATTCATATCAGTGCCATGGTGAAAACCATTGAATGAAGATTCAGTTTAAGTTTCAAAATTTTTCCTTTCATTCGTGTTTCAACTCTGCTGAACAGGTATACCGTTGACATCATAATTTGTAACCACTGAAGATTAGCACATCTGGTTTGAAATATTCAGCATGTTGGATTAATGTTCTGGTTAAGGAACTTACTTCACTCAAAAAATTTCAAAGGGAACATAAATGACAACTACCGTTTGTTCAAAAAATTTTCTCACAAAGCTCTCGAACGCAGACAAACACCGTAAATGGAAGAGCGGGCACATTTTTAATCTTAGAACAATCATGACTGAAGGTGTGCGTATTAAGTCCAAGAAAACCCAAGCTCGACGCATGACGTAAATGCATGTCCGGAGGCTACGACGTGGGTAGCTTACAAATTTGGCTCAAGCGCCAGCCAATAACGAGCCTCGCAGTGGAGGTGCGGCACAGGCGTAGTCCGAAGTAGCCAATCACAAGCCTTGCCTTCGGGGGATGAAATTGAGTATAGCGCAAGGTTACGAATTCTGTGAAGTTCCGTGTTATGATTTTTTAGATCTGTTTTAACTGGCGGACGTTCCGTCAGTCGCATCAGGTCAAAAAATTGCGCACCAAGCCTTACATAGCAGGAACGGGAAATTGCAAGGGCATCAAGCACCTGCTGAAACAGTAAAATAGGAGGAACTCGGCAAGATCAGTGTCGCAGCTGATAGCGAGAAAAAACGAACAGTGGTATAATAGGATAAATCACAACTTACTATAAGACTTGGATAATTTAAAAATCATGCAGAAAAGAGAGATTAAATTAAATTGCGAGAATTCAAATGGTGTTCATATTTTTCATCAATATCTGTGTCTCAATGCAAACGGAGTACACCGTAAGATTTGAGCTATGTAACGGTCAATTCTTTATTGCAGCTAGATTTGCCAAGAATAAAACTTGGCATAGCGGTGAAAGGCGCCAGAATTTACTTTCTCCGTCTTACTGGACGTAGTTTGAGACGTGTCAAGCTTATCGAGTCAAGTTCCAAGTCATGACAAAACGGATTTTTTATATTTATAGAGAAATAAACGTGCGTCATTTGAATGATATCTTATCTCAAGTTAGATAGGGCATCCTTCCGCATGTTTCATTACTGTTGAAGAGGAAATATAGTTGGCTGTGACCACTGTTTGATATAATTGTTCTTTTATATATTACTTGGCTGGAATTGGTAGAACCGTATCTCAGGTACACGTCTTAAAATGTCCACTCGCTGAACTAAAGTCACCTTGGCAGTACTATTAAGGACTTTTTTTCAGCATGGTTCATTCCGATTCGTTCAGATTTTGGGTTCCGCGATTAACTTTTCAAAAAACATTTAAATTGAGCGTTAAAAAATAGTGCATTTGTTAACCGAGGTACCTTCATTATAAGTAGATTTATGTATACATAGACGTCCTAGACCACTCACTCTCATAGTGAAATCGTGAAAACTTTTATTATAATAAAATTGCTCTGACTGATCCCTTGAATCTCTGCAGATGATCTTATGAACATATCCACTACAAGGTAATTTTGTACTTAAGTGTTCTGGTAAGATATAACTAAAAAGTCGGAATGATCGTAAATTCCCAAGGCAAGGCTTAAAGCACCACCGTTACCTTTTTCGTACTCGGGCTTACTTCCGTAACACTTAAAGTACGTAATACTTACAAACACATTTCACCTTTGATAACAGCATAGTTTCTGATTCATATACTTACCTATGGACACACGAATTAACATAAATACCTTCATTATGATTAAAACTCAAGATGTTTTTTGAGTATCTGCTTAACGATGAAGCTAAACAGCAGGTGGCTCGTAAAAACCTTTCTCAAGCGTTGGAAAAACTTGTGTTCTGAAAAAGATGCAATGAACTACCACAAGACCTACCTTGAATAAAAATAAGACGAACCTTGCATTTCAAAAAGCATTCCTTACCTCATGTCACAGTAGCAGTGACTGTAAGTCTTCATGCTCCAGTTGGTGAGACCGTATTTGGTCTGGAAGGAGGGTATGGAGTAGGGACAGATGTGGTCGTGCTCCCGACAGCAGTCATCAGCAGCCATATTGCCCCCCAAATGCGTGTAACTCCGAGCTGTGTTACCCACTCCGCACCATTGTGTGTTGGGGATCATGAGCGTCTCTGCCAGGGAGCGACGAGCTCTGGGTACGCGTAATGAGATACCTTGAGATCAAGTTCTAACTCAACACGAGCGTGACTTTAGAGGGCCTTGCGATGGTGAGTGGGGATGAAGTGTCGGGCCTTTCCAGTTGCATGATGTGATCGATACTAGAAATTAGGGGCTTGAATTGTTCTTTTTCTACCGGATTTAGGTGTGAACACGGTACACCGTGGTGTGAACGAGATTTATAGTTTTAGATCCGTAGAAAGGGTTCAAACGGACAATGTTTTTATTTAGCATCGGCGGTGCTAGTGTTTCTTCAAGCTATAGGCGATGACGGATTAGAAATACCATCGGCAGAAATGACGATTCTCGGGAATCAGTCGCTCGTATGTTGAATGTTTTGTCTTTGCCAGAAACTTTTACTTGCTTGAGCCACAGAACAACATCTTTGACGAAGAACATCTCGAATTATCAAATTCGACAAACACCACGACCTCGACCTTCAAACAAGAAGAAACAACACAATTTGACACGTACCTCATTCTTCAGACGACCATTCCACCGTTGAGACTCTCGACTGACCTTGTACCACTTGAAAAAAGCATGCAGTGACACCATATTAGCCATAACGTCAACATACCTCATGCAGTCGTCAATCTTACAAACCTGCAGTTATGTATGATGCAGATGGACAGGCCAAACGTACCTAGTGTCACATCCGCAATGGGACATGGTGAAGAAGTTTGAGTTGAAGAGTCCGTATTCAGACGTCATGGAGGCGATACTCCAGGGACAAAAGTCATGGACTCTACAACAAGCATCAGCTTCCATGTGTCCGGAGAGCTCCAGAGACGTGGATGCTCTGTGGCTGTTGCCACACCAAAGAGTACCAGGCAGGATGAACAGGTCGGTGATGCTGCGGCGAGCTCTGATCGAAATATAACGTGTCGCTTTCGTCAGGGATCACCCTCGGACTTGGGTTATGATTGAACTCCAGTTTTAGGGAGCCAAAGTAGGAGCATTATTCGAGACCGGTCATGTAAGGTCGTGTTTCGCATATTATTCCGAGTCCAAGTCGTAGGTACAGTGGAGCATTATTTGAAAGCAGGCGTCGTTCTTAAGGTCATTTTTCGAACGTCATTTCGAGTCCTAGTCATCAGTAGGTTTAAGTACTGTTTAGAGTTTGAGTGATCAAGCATACATAGGATCAAGTCTTGTTCGTCTTCGTAGGGTCTAAACTAAAGGGTACGTTTAGATAATAAACTTCATGGGTACACATAGACTTGTTAAATATTGTAGTCAGTTGCATGAATTCGGGCAACCCGTAGGTGACATGGTGAGTGTAGTCAAAAGTCAGTCAAATTCGGGCAACCCGTAGGTGACATAGTGAGTGTAGTCAAAAGTCGGTCAAATTACGAATACAGAGTTATCGACTTGTGCTTTGAGAAAGAATTAACATAGTGTTGATTCTTTTTGGGTCCGTCTCCAACATCTGGTAATGACATCGAACGCGCGATTAAAAGTGGAAGTCTATTCGTCAGTTAACTAAGTTTTCCTAACAATTACCAAACGTCTAGTAGTTAAATTGTTCAGGCTTTGAACATTTGTGAATTGCATTGATTTCAAGATACTTTCTTCAAACCAGAGAACCAGAGAGCCGAAACATCACCGTTAAATGAAAAAATGTGAGACATTATTTCGCATGAGGTAAAAGAATTCTCATGTTAACACACCTCCCTGAAAAACTGTAAATAATATCTCGTGTTCGATATTAAAGGAAGAAGCTACGAAACTTTTGTTAGATTATCATGGTTCAAAATTAACATACCAAACGTAAATGCTATAATCATGAAACAAACTATTGTGACAAATAATAAAGGAGGCCCCAACACAAATACTACGTAACAACGTTGAACATGAAAATAACCTAAAATATAAAAATGGTACCCTAGAGTTAGGCATTTAATTAATTCGTTTAAGTTATACACTAGCTGTACTAGTGTACAGCTTGTTAATCGCGGTTAATCAAAACATTGAAGAAGTGAATTTCAACATTGAGCGTATAATAACTTATAGTAAACCACTTATGTCTCTACCAATACAACATTTAGTAATCAACGGGCAGTCAACGAGCAGGATATTACCATTTTTATAAGGACATAGAAAATGGAAGAACATTCATAATGTTAATTTGGTTAAAAGATTATTAGGACTTTCTGGTCACAAATTTGCCTTCTGGAATACAACTTTCTGAGCTGCATCAAAAGTCAACGAGAGGAACGGAACCACTTTTAAAAAACGAGTTTCACATAATAAATATTACACACTGAACATAAGACACTATTTACAGTGGCAGTTTTTCAAACTTGCTAAAAAAAGTACCATTAAAATAGTTGTTCCGTTATGGTAAAAAAAAAATTAGAAAGGTATCAGTTTGGCGAGAAAAATATTTTTACAAACTGTTGCCGTTGTTGAGGAGCAAAATAGTTTCGGTGATGCAATTCAGAATGTGTGTTTCCAGAAAGTAGTATTTTCTCTGCATAATTCAACATTGAGATGTAAAAGATATTAAGCCCGTAAATGGAACTTTAACCACAACTCCTTAGAAAAAAAAACAAAACAGAAATGCGAAGAACACTTACAAAAAAATTAACTAATAAGCAGAACAAATACCAAAGAAAAGTAAACAGAAAGAACAAGAGAAGTAAAACAAATGCAAAAAAACTATTAGAGGTTTCATAATTAACGTTCATGTTCCTAAAAAATCATAAAAAGAACAAAGAAACTAAAGAATATGATAAAATGACTTGAACAAGATAATGGTCATTGTTTAGACAAATTGATCAAATCACGTCTATCGCACATGGGAGGGGAATATGGCATCAGTTTCATGTGTGTAAAACATCCTGCATAAATTGTTTATTTCGTGTGAGTATGAAAATTCTTAATGAATCTTCATAATTTACAAAATTGTTTTAGCTCCGTGGATTCCAACAGCATGGTGCCCGCTTCAAACAGGGTTGTATTTTTATAATTTAAGGAATCATTTCAGTATCATGGATTCCATTAGCTTGGTGCCCGCTTCAAACAGGGTTTAATTTTTATAATTTAAGGAATCATTTCAGTATCATGGATTCCATTAGCTTGGTGCCCGCTTCAAACAGGGTTTAATTTTTATAATTTAAGGAATCATTTCAGTATCATGGATTCCATTAGCTTGGTGCCAGGCTTGAAGCAGGGTTGTATTTTTATAATTTAATGAATCATTTCAGTATCATGGATTCCATTAGCTTGGTGCCCGCTTCAAACAGGGTTTAATTTTTATAATTTAAGGAATCATTTCAGTATCATGGATTCCATTAGCTTGGTGCCAGGCTTGAAGCAGGGTGGAATTTTTAGAATCTAAGGAATAATTTCAGTATCGTGGATTCCATTAGCTTGGTGCCAGGCTTGAAGCAGGGTTGTATTTTTATAATTTAATGAATCATTTCAGTATCGTGGATTCCATTAGCTTGGAACCAGGCATCATGCACGCAAGGTTAATGTTTGCTCACTTAAATCATGCAATTTTCGGCCAACTAATATTTTCTATCAACGAATAAAAAATATCAAGAATTTGATCAAAATATAAAAAACGACAGTTGATTTTCGAAATGAGACACGGCAACAATGCTAACAGGTCACACTACACAGCCGTATTGCATGACATCTTTTTAATGAAAAGGCAAACGGACGGCGAATCCTTAGCATCGATTACCAAATTTTCCCCAAAAGTCTCAGTACTATTTGTGCAGTGATGAATTTTATATCAATGAATTTTACTCTGTACTATATGTGCAGTGATAAATTTTACATCAATGAATTTTACTTGGTGATGAATTTTACATCAATGAATTTTACTTATGATGAATTTTATATCAATTAATTTTACATGGTACTATATGTGCAGAGATGAATTTTACATCAATGACCAGAATATTTTTTCTGTCGCCCGAGCCGCTTGAGAAGCGCTATCAGCATCGCCCACGGAGAATCATCGAACCGGAAGAGAGAAAAACGATGAGTCATCGTTGGTCGTGTCGCTTTATACGCTGACGTCGGACTTTTTTGTGTGATGGGTGACCGCCAAAAGACTTCCCGCGCTAAAAGCCTCAATTTTTAAATAATGAACGGGATATTGATTCGAAAATTACCGTAGATGTAAGATGGTTTCTCATGACGGATGAAAATTGGGACATGCATTACTGTTCTGGTTACTTCCACCAATACGACGGGATTGAATCACTGAAAAACATGAATTGTTGTGGAAGTTTCATAAGAAATATATCTCAAATTTTATCTTTTACGATGCAAAAGATTTCACCTGTTAGGTGCGAACCTAGAAGTCACTAAACTTATTCGGACCCTCAGCTAGCTATGTTCTAATTTGACCATTGTACTAGACTTAAGAAACAATCTACTTTTGAAAAGCTTGTGGTAAATAAATTTTTTAAATTGTTTAAATAGATTAAATTGTTTAAAATATTTAAATTGTTTAAAATATTTAAATTGTTTAAATTTTAAAATTGTTCATATATATTAAATTGTTCAACTTTTTAAATTGTTGAAATTTTTAAATTGTTTAAATTATTTAAATTGTTTAAATTATTTTAATTGTATAAATAATTTAAATTGTTTAAATTGATAAAATTATTTAAATTGTTTATACTATTTAGAATGTTTCAATTTTTAAATTGTTTAAATTTTTAAAATTGTTCAAATTGTCTAAACTAACTAACACGGAACGAGGGACTCAGTGAGTGTGGTACGGTCAAGGTCGCTGCGCGTCATCGTGTTGGGATAGGACAATAATTCGGAGGCCATTCGATGAACAATGGCCATCAATTTATTATGGTGGAAACCCAGTTTAACTTTTTCGCCGCCTGCATGCATGTTTTTCGCCGCCCTAGAAATTAAATCGCTTGGCCAGAGAAAAACATGCATGCTCCAGCGAAAAAGTCAGACTGGAAAGGCGAGCGTGGCATAACTTTGGTACTGGTTCATGAACAGCATATACATATGTGGAGTACACCCTTCAGCCATCAGCCATCTCTTTGTGTATAAAATATCGAAGATATGATATTTTGATTGTTCCTCTCGATAACATAAGTATCCCCCGACGCGTCCGTTGGACCCCGACATGGTTAGTCTATTAGAACGCCTTTATGGTTTGTTCATCAATTAAGGATCTTTATATTAAAATTTTTTTTAAAGTCTAATGTGTTGTAATGCATGTCATATATCAACTTTTTTTGGAAATAAACAGTTTTTCTTTCTCTCTTTCTTTCAACTACCTCCCCTTGC
Source organism: Platorchestia sp. MABIK (assembly GCA_014220935.1). Classification (NCBI taxonomy): domain Eukaryota; kingdom Metazoa; phylum Arthropoda; class Malacostraca; order Amphipoda; family Talitridae; genus Platorchestia; species Platorchestia sp. MABIK. Next base: position 69,484 of record JACJUY010006905.1, read on the forward strand.
GATTATCTCCTTGCGTCACAGGTACTTCAAATGCGATCCGTGAATATTAACTAGTCGTGCATGAGGGTGACGCAAGCAGAGTTAATTTTAGGAAAATGAGTAATTGGCCAAGAAATATTCGTGTGGAAATACTGTAGGGCATAATTTTGCCGCGTTAGTCAAAGAATATGCGATCGAATGGCAATACCCAGGTCATCATTGTTAAAGTCGTATCAAAGTGCAAACGAATATGTGTGTCGGGATAATCACAGGTCGTATTTATCGTCAGGAGCTAATTAAAGGAAGTATAATTATCTCTTCAAGTAACCGAATTAAGAGCAAAAACGGGTAGCAATTATCATAGGATATGATCTGCTTCAGCAAAATCAAAATTGGTAATGGCACTAACAACGAATTTTTGTTGACAAACATTGCTTTCAACGGTAAATACATTAAAAGGAGCAATTGCTAAATTAGACTTGATAATGATGCCAAAAACTAATCATTGTATCTGCATTATAGAAAACAATAGCTAAATCAGACTAGACAATGGTGCCAAAAACGTATTATTTTCAACAAACACTGCTTTGAGTGGCACCTACACCAAAAGCTGACAAGGCATTCTGCTCGCTATATCTTACACAAAATTTCTCTCTCATTTAAGTATGAAACTCAGCACTTCCCAGACATCTACCGCAACTCTAAGCTGCTGTTGCCGAGGCCGGTGGCGGACTGTTGATAAACAGCCACGCGCCTTTTGCATTCATGTTGCAGAGAAGGCTCATCACTACCGGAATAGCCATGCTTGCATTGCTCTGTGACCACATGGCTATTCGCATGACAAGGAAGGTCAGAATTAGGTTCCCATGTAAAATGAAGATCACTGTCCACAAGGTAAAAATAATTCACTGACAATAACTAAAAAGTGGAACTTCGTCCGAGTTGGTGAGTGACATGAAAATTTTCTTGGTGAGGGACATTAACAAATTATTTTAATTTTATTATTGTTCGTATCTTGGAACGGAAATGAACATACTTGCGTACGCCGCCGAGTGAAGTATGAAATACATGAATGAGTTTGAAAAATTCAGGATGAATTGATAGAAATAAATCTTAGAATAAAACAGGACATTGAGAATATGTTGTAATCTAAAATAAACTTTACACTGTACTCAATCAATGCAGGTTCATTTTTTAAATGCAGCAAGGAAAAATCTGAACAAACATTGCTTAAAATATGCCTTAGTAATTGAATGTATAATTTAATGGTGCACAACCATCACAGAGCTGAGATTCAAGTTTAATAAATGTGAACAAAAGTTTTAGAAGAGTTTTGTACAAAATTGGAAAACATTTTTGCATTATTTTGAACATTTTTCAATTGTTTTGGCAATGTTGAATGACCGCATCACTCAAAAACATCTCACCGAAGGCCAAAAAAAAAGCTTAAAGGCAGAAAAAATCAGTGAGGGAGCTGTAAAACTCAAGGATAAGGGCAGAAAATAACCAGAAACCCGTGATAGCACACAAAGGAAAAACAGAAAAAAGCTCAAGGAATACAAAGGAAGTGAAAAAAACTACTTTTAATTAACCACAAAAACTCCAACATCAAATGCAGAATATTAGCGAAAACCTCATGCCTTGCAATGACAAGCTTGTATCAAGGCAACAACGGGATTTATGTAATTTAGATTCTTGCCCTGTGATGAACTAGAAAACTTACAAACCAAGGTTCGGGTGAATAAGATCTGCATTCTTTTCGATAGAATTTTTAGTAACTGAATACTTAAAAATTCCACTTCACCATTCTCACACGAATAAACTTCATGATTACCACAATCGCAAATCTGCATGAATCATTAACTGCAAATTTACATAAGATTAACATGTATGAGACCAGTTTTTTAGTTTGCGGTTTTCGAGCAAAAGTTTCGTTTAGTTTTCGAGCAAAAGCTCGAACATAAAGGTTCTTTGAGAATAAATTAGTGTTTCTCTGAAACTATACTTCCACTACAATAAAAATGAAATGAAATAATTATTTCTCTACAAAGCAAGAGACTTTTGTTCCTCTGAATTTAACGAATTTTTTTCAACACCAAGTATAAAACTATTGGCTCGTAATGTTTTACGACTACACAAGGTCAATAAAAATAATATCAGGTCATTAATAGATTTAGGAGTCATTTACAATTTTGATGAGTATAATTTGAAGAAATTAAGACGAGTTTGCTGTCATTTTCATTAAAATTTAAGTTGTTGATGAACTTGAATTTACCAACTGGAAATTACAAACCATGTTTGAATGAATAATAAATAAGAGCCACCAAATTTTAATTACATAGAAACAATTAACACCATTAAAAGTGAACTTAACTTGACATCTTTGTTTCACACAACCTTGGTTGTGAGTTTAGAAGCTTTCACAAAAGCACATCACGCAATAAAACTGGGGTAAAGTTATGGAACCATGAATGTTAGTATGATATGAAGGTGACCTCAAACAGACCCGATTAACCTCACCAACAATAATTAATTAACAAAACTAACTATAAAACTCTCACATCAACCCATCCCCAACCAGAGGTAAATATAGACTGCGTATCGTCAACAAGTCTCGCCTGTAATTGTATCTTTTAGCACGTAGAATTTCTCATAAGCAAAAATTGAAATCAATGTCCTAAAATAATATTTCGGCATTACCAGTAGCATTAGCCATCACATTTTTTTAAACGTGTTTTTTTTATGTAGTGTTCGACTAAACAACGCTGAAAGCACTACACAACGGGAGCGCGTGAATTTAAGAACATAAATGTTCCGTTATTAAGAATATTTAAAAAAATTATTTTGGACAGCGAAAATCAATATCATTTCACACAAATAAATTTCTAATTCAATTTTGAGCCCCAGTTATAGACACAGCTGCTACAACATTTTATCGTAGGGACTATTAGTGTGATACGTGCTAAAATGTGAGCCATAAGGTACTACTGCAGGCGAACTTCATGAAGTGCAGTCGAGTGTGATAAAGTTTTCAGGTTGGCTTTTTTCTGCTTACAATTGCCTGTTTTTTTACATAAATTAGCTTTAAAGAGCACGCAGCATCTGGGAACCGGTTGCCAAATGGGGCGCGCTTACGGGAATTTTGACGAAGTTTGAAAATTTTAGTCATATTTTATAATTTTTGACAAAATTCGTTCAATTTGATTAAATTTAAAAATCATGGCTCGAAAATAACCAATCTGGCAACCCTGGAATACGATGTTAATTTGAAATGCAAAAAATGCACACCGCTTACCAAGAGCGCATGAAGAGGCTTGGCTCTGGCAGCCAAGAGTGACTGCCCCGGCCACGTTTCTCTGTGGAAGCCATCAAACCACCGCAAAATTCAAAGCACAAACTAAGCACTCCTCAGGAAGACTACAAGTGCAAATGCAACAATAACTAAAAACGCGAAACAAAAGCCAATCAATTATAAATATCAAAACCGAATGAAAATGTACTAAACAAGCAACAAACAAGAAACAACTTTGTGTGCTCCAACACAATACTAGGTAAGAACTTCCATCCACCTAAGACAAACTCAAAATCTTGAATATGTCAAAACCTGGTAGAATTCTCTAGAACTGAAACATCGACCATGAAGGTACAAAAGATCAAGGGAACCATGGCGTTGCAAATGCTAAACAAGTAATTCCACAACTGAGGCAGACTTTGCAAGATCATCCTTCATGCCAGTGGGAACTTAGTTGATCGAATGCTGAAGTGATTAAAGTCTCGACTCGTAGTTTCGACTTGCGTAAATTCTTACTTTTATTTCATTGAGAAGATTAGTTTTAACATTTGATCGAAGTATGGCAGTCTCATGACAAAAACATGAAAGGTATTTCAGTAAAACTTCAGGAAAAGTTTCTACGTGGCAGACTTGAAGCGTAAAAAAGAAATTGGTATATGTAAAACGAATATCGACAGATGAATCAATAATTTCAATTCATATAACCTGATAATTGTTAGTTTAAATGACGCAAATAAAGTTAGCAGGACAATTGACTTTTAACGTATGAAAATTTTCATTTTGAAGCCTTAGTTGCAGATTTACTCATAACATCACAAGCCGGAACTCAACCAACGCAATCCAACCAAACCACTTTTTACATGACTAACCAATGGCCAACAAAGCGCCTTAACAGTAAGTGTTTTTTCAACGAAGAATAATTTAACTTCGACCCATGAGATGACACAAGTAAAGATCAAGAATATTGTTCCAGGATAGTAAACAAAGCCGAAATAAGGTAGGGTTTGTGCAATGGTCTGTACCTTCAAGAAAAATAACACCAGTCAATTTTCATGTTGTGGCAATTGCGAGTCGCTTTACTCTTATTTTAACTCTGAAGTTATGGCGTGCCTTCAAGGCATTTTTGCCTTCAAGGCATTGAAAACGATCTCATATTGTGTGTTTTCCTTCAGCTAGATTACTCAACTAGATAAGATGTATTATGTTTGTAAAAGTGGAGGATATGGTGACAAAGTGGGAGTGTGTGAAATTCAAGTTTTCCTGCAACTAAATTACTCAACTAGATAAGATGTATTATGTATGTAAAAGTGGAGGATATGGTGACAAAGTGGGAGTGTGTGAAATTCAAGTTTTCCTGCAACTAAATTACTCAACTAGATAAGATGTATTATGTTTGTAAAAGTGTAGGAAATGGTGGCAAAGTGAGAGTGTATGAAATTTAATTGAAACTTGTATGAACTACAACTGCACAAAAATTACTTAGAAAATATATTTCTTCACTGGTTTTGGAGGAAAAAGCGTGTCTCTCAATGATGGTCTTAGCATGGCAGAAAGATAAAGTTATAGCTAGTAGTTTGAAATGGGATGGCCACAGTTACATTTGAATCTAATGCAATTACAATACATTTATGGAAAAGTTAAAAGTCATATATCAAATTCTAAGTAGAATGATCCAATGCAACGAAAGATTATAAAACCAAATGATTAGTTCAAAATGAGACATAACTTCGATGCCAGACGAATTTCATAAAAATAAAATATGCAACATAAGCAAACAAATTTCATTGCTTAGGAAGTGACAGAATTTATAGTAAAAAATTTTTTAAATAATGACGAACAAAGAAAAATTATCAAACAATTGAGCAAAATAAAATAAGTACAACATGACTTGAAGAGTAATACACTGATGCAAAGTAGTAGTTAATTTATAATGGAAGAATAAAATATTATATTATACCACTGAAAAATTTCACTTCGATTATTGTGGAAATTTTGTCAAGCTCACATTTTGCTTAATATTTGAACATTGATGCTGATTTACAGCACATTGGCACTAATTTACCGAGCACATCTAGCGATGACTTCACACTAAAGTTGTGTATAAGCGCAGAAAAATAAAATGTTTATGAAAATCGGATGTTACACAAGCACAATAAGACAGCTCTTCTACAAATTATCAGATCATTCCTGTTTTATGCAGGGGTAAACCCAAAAGGCACAAGTAAATGTGTAAATTTAACGTCCTTATATTCAACTGGCACAACGATTGTGAGGGATGGAGTGTGGGAATCCAAAAAGATAATACACGTCGAAAGTTTGATGATGATCTTTATATTGTGATGCGAATGCAAATTCGTAAAATGAGGTAATTGCCCAGTAAACTAAGAATACATAAATTTAACCCAGGAGTGTTAAAGAGAGCGGTTTCCAAATGCTTAGAAAATAGGAATGCCCTAAAAATGGTGAAGTTTATGAAAGTAAAATGAAGCATAAAAAGAGACTAAAGAATCAAGTAAAGAAGCATCAAGTTCAAAATGCCTAATTTCAACAGATGAAATTAATAACTTGAATTTAGCTATAAAGGATTTAACTCAGAAGTACTTGAACACTTAAGAGGCATGCACACCTAAAGTGAATGATCCTCCATCGTATGATAAGATTAGAACAAAAGCTGGAAAACTATGGGAAATAAGCTAATTGAACTAATTTAATGAAATTACAGCGGGAAATAAGATCACTATGGAGCGAAATGATACTTCATCGCATGATAATATTAAAAGCTAGAAAACTGTAAGAAATACGCTAACTGTATTAATATAATGAAATTACAGCGAGAAATAAGATTATTATGAAACGAAAGTGCTGGAGAAAATGAATACACACAGAAAGTGCGAAATTAAGTACGAATGTTTAAGTTTCAGGCTCCCTGTAGGATACGGTAAGTTTGTGCCAGTCGCAGCGCACGGGCTACGGGAGATAACCCACCAGTTTACCTTCATGGATCAGTTTTTACTAGACCGGGGCAGATTTCGCTTAATTTTCTATATAATGCCGACGCTTCAGTTTAGTGAGTTTAATTAAGTGAGTTTTTTGCTTCACTGGGACAGAAATTGTTGACTTCTTCTCTATATAATGCCGACTCTTCAATTATCACCGTAAATTTGAAAGATGAGTTTTTGCTTTACTGGGACCTAAATCATTGAATTTATTCTGTATTCAATACCGACGCTTTTAATATCGTCACAGTGCAGCAGTAAAGAGATACTGACAATATCACTAACGAATGATAGGAAATTATCGTTACTACTGTAGTCGGTATCAGTGAAGTATAGTAGTTGTTTTGTATCTATCAGTAACATCGTTAACTGGAGATTGGAATGTTTCGGAGCTTTCTATGGGAACAAGCATCATCAACGATCATTCTAGAACTACGACGCTAAACCTAACGAAACTACTTCAACTAGTGAAGACAATTCTCAAATGATAAGTTGAAAATGAATGTTGGAAACAAAAGCAGAAAAAGATGCCCGAGTTTGGAAGAATTAAAAATATTAACGAAGAATATTCGTAAAAGTAATACAGAATGTTCATAGACGTAACAGAAAATATTCATAAAAGTAGTAAGGAATATTAATATCAGAAATGAATAATAAGAAAGTTTTTAAATAATTTTCCCCTGTTGCTCATCATGAAAAAACTGTTGATAAAGAAGCTGAAAAAATATAAAAATTTTCTCAGAGATATTTTGAGTAAATGTGCGAAATTCCATAGGAAAAATGTTGCAAAAAATTCAACGAGCTAAAAAATTTCACATGAACTGTAATAAGAACATGATAATGTTCAGAAGCAATTAGCTATAAAGTTGGTAAGAAAATGAAGATACTGACTTAAAATAATAAATTTATTACGATCTACAGCTGACTGAAGCAATTTTTAGAATGGAACATACTTAGAAAAATGCAAAACATGCAAATGAATAAATTCACTTAATAATGCAAGTACTACTCAACATTTCATCCATCAGCACAATTTAATGAAAACAAATTCAAACGAACAAAATCATTCAAACTGCATAAGAAAAAGTGACATGTAGCGAAAAAAAATGAAAAAAAAACACTCTATATGAAAAAAGCAAACATCCTTCATTTGACTGACGGGATCAGTGAAGTGCACGATAAAAAAGCGGTAATCTTACCTGGAATGGCCTTCTGTAGGATTTTTGGTATGAAGCTCGTTGTTTAGATCATCAATCGGAGAATCAGGTTGAGACTCAAGCCGAGACTCTTTGTGGGAATCTTGTAGGGAATATCGGTGCCTGTTTCTGCGCTCTTGCCTGGCAGCTTTTTTCTGAGCTTTGTGGTGNCCTCTGCACTGAGCAGCTGAAATCATAGATGCTACGGAGAAAAAGTATGATTGGGCTGTCAAACCGTTATGGAATAAATAGAACCCTCGTCCTCATAAAACCTCCATCGTCGACTGGAAGACAGGTTTCGAGTAGGTATTTTGAAAGCCAGGCAATCATAGCTAGATACTATACAGTTAATCCCCAAGTCAACCCCACCGTCACATGCGAACATCAATCTATACGGATAAAAATTAGTTCAAGTTATTCTACTACTGCAATGCTTGATTCAAGTTACAAATGAGTGAACGGAACTTATTTTTATCCATCCAAGTTGAAACTCACATACGATAATATCGTGTGACTAACAAAAGAATCAGCAGAGGGATGTGTCGTCTTACGGAAAATAAGGGTTATTTGATGAAATAGGACGATGCAATGTGGTACACTGAGCTCGTGTAACAGACAAGAAGCCATTTTGCAATTGAGGGCAATTTGGTGAACTAGAGGAGCGGATCACGCTGGAGCAGTGAGCTCCAGCAATGGACCGGAATTGAGTCAGGTTTCAAAATTGAAGACCGTGTCTCACGTGTCTTTGAAATACTGAGTTATACTTAGAATTATAGAGGAAATAGAATTTGAATTTGAAAGAAATAAGACATGGAATTAGAAATAATTTGAAATACTTAGAATTTGAAATACTTAGAATTTGAAAAACTTAGAATTTGAAATACTTAGAATTTGAAAAACTTAGAATTTGAAATACTTAGAGTTTTAGAGGAAAAGTTCTGTATTGATGCGTAATCTTCAGAGTTTAGTCATGAGTCCTACATGCGTTTCGTTACTGGAAATATATTGTGCGGGGAATGTTCGTTAGTCGTCATGTCGAAAAAATTCGGGATACTTTGACTTCTTCTCACCGACGTGATCGTTGGGAATTTTTAAAATCGCTTGCAAGTACAAAAATCAAAGACACATCCGCTACCATAAATTGAACTGCGTGGTAAACCTATGGGTTCGCATTGCAAATGCAACTAAGCATTCCAACTTATGCTATTCCTAACAAGTTGTCAAACGAGGAAAAAATTTTCGAAATCACTTTTCCATAGCAAAAGCCTACCGAAAACTCCCCAAGAAATTCTGAACATTTTAAATTTGTGCACCAACTTGTTTAATAACTAATAAAAAGATGACATAATCAGAGAACTACGATATGAAAAAATTTCCCAATTGCGGGACCAACGTAGCAATCAACAGGAGACGCAGCAAAAACTGTCCCTGGTTGAAAGTCGACCAAAGTCACAGACTGCACGCGTCTGGCAAAGCTGAAAATAAAACTGGAAGCATTCGACCAACCAATTACTGGGGTCTCAATAGACATGTGCGAGTCGAGTGCTTGTTGATTAAGGTGGGAGCATCGATTTTGAAGTGTTTGTTAATTAGTCTACCTTGGCAGGAAGGGATCGTTAAAACTAGATGTATATCTCAAGTTCTTCATGCCATGAGGGACGACTTCTACGGCGTACATAGTGTTTAGGCCTTGCCAAAATACTCGGAAAGAGACCAAATATATCTGCAAGGTAAATGTTTACGTCGAAATTGAGAAGAAAATGACTCAGTTGAAGAAGACGTGTGTGCACCGTGCAGCAAAATTCGTAATTGTTGAATAGTAATTTAAATGCGCATAAATTATTGTGCCGTAAATTTATTTTCATTTGCACATGGAAGAATTTCACTTTACGATGCATTTAAAACGATTTTGAACCTTAGAACACAAGCCACATACCGGTAGTGCACCATCACAAGCTTAGGGTAAATGTTAACCTATTTTTGAAAAATGAAAGTATAGCTAAGAAGCAGATACATTTAAAGTGTAAAGCAACATCGAAAAAAAAACACGCCATGTCACTCATCTCTCCTTGTACGAAGTTGTTTGAACAATGATACAGCACTGTAGGGAGGACTGGATATTTCCTAAAAATATCGGTAATCTTGATTTCGATAAGCGTTGAATTAGGTTAACATTGAAGACATAGGTACCCAGTATCGTGTTCTAGGGTTAAAGTTTTATGTTCTAGGTTCAAGGGTTAACAAATCGTTTTTCAAAACATCCATATCATGATTGACACAGAGCTACGATAATTAATGTTTGTTTGAAGCTCTCAGCTTCCGTTACTTAAAAACATGCAGAATCACGATGATAATATTATACAAAACCAACTCAACATAATATTTGAAGAAAGAAAATAATTCAAAGACAAAATAAATCATGAATTATGACGCCTCAAGGTAGACTTTGCTGCATATTAATGCATTGTGTACACACTCATGAAATATAAATATTTATTTGAGAATATGTGCATACTGATAGAGCATGATAGTTTGATAAGAGTGTGATGAACATCATTGATAACCCATAGAGTTTCTAGTCAAAATAATGGCCAACAAAGTACCTGCGAACTCTGACAAACAGCACCCGATATTACGCGACTTCACAGTTCCATGCAAAAATTTGCAGTATTTACGATGTTTGCTCTGTGTCATCAGCAGCAGAAGGGAGCTCGACTCTACAAGAAATACCTAAACCTAAAAATAAGGACTCTTTAGGAGGAGTACGTGACTCTTTAGGTTTCTGTTTCATCTACAGTCATATCAGTTTACTTTCCATGCAGTTAGTGTCAGAATATTAGCTTGATAATGATACTTCATGATATTAGCGTATTTTGCGACAAAATAATATGAAATTTCAGAGAGTGAAAGTGCAAGTAACAACTTCATAATGTCGTTCGCTAGCTGCCTACATGTACTCTTAACTGCAATTAAAAGCTAAAAACCTTCTTTGATTGGTGACAAGCCCAATAAAATTCTCAAAAGTTCAACTAAAATCTTTAAAGCATGAAATCCTAATAAATGCATAGGACCTAAATTAAAAATATGAAAATATAGAAACTTAAAAATTTAAAAGCGTGGGTGTGAGAAGTTTACACAGCTACCCCATGTAAGTGAAAGACGTGCAAGTATCGGATGTACCAACCTGCCGCCAAAGCATCCTGAAATTGGATGCACAAACCTACAACCTCAGTATCCTGAAATTGGATTCAAATATTGGATACACCAATTCCTGGCGCCTCAACATTCTGAAATTGGATGCAAATATTGGATATACCAACCTGCCTCCTCAATATCCTGAAATTGGATGCAGATATTGGATACACCAACCTGCGGTCTCAACATTCTGAAATTAGATGCAAATATTGGATATACCAACCTGCCTCTTCAATATCCTGAAATTGGATGCAAATATTGGATATACCAACCTGCGGTCTCAACATTCTGAAATTGGATGCAAATATTGGATACACCAACCTGCCTCTTCAATATCCAGAAATTGGATGCAAATATTGGATACACCAACCTGCGGTCTCAACATTCTTAAATTAGATGCAAATATTGGATACACCAATCTGCCGCCTCAACATTCTGAAATTGTATTTAAAATTGGGTGCACCAACCTGCCGCCTCAACATCCTGAAATTGGCGAGGGGACGCAGGTCGAAGTGGACATCCTCCAGCGAGTGCAGCACCTGGAACTTCACTGAACGCCAGTCTTCAGTTTCTGCCGACGCAATGTGAACAGTGAAATAGCGTTGCACAGTTATACACCTATAACTATTATAACGGCAGGTTATACAGTTATTTCAGTGTTAAAATAGAATATTTAACATGCAAGGTCAACAATCTTCAGTACTCGTTGGGTAGAAGCTCGATAAAATCTATTAACCTATCTTAAGGCGTATGCAATTTGGGAATAATTATAAAGTAATTTACAAAGACTAACACTGAACTTAATCACAGTAGTAATAACTAATATTTTAAATCATGTTTGCGACCCCATCAAGGCACGAAAGAATGCAACACTTTGGATAATTGTCTAAAACGTTGGCAAGACTCGCAAGGCCGAAGCATGAGAAGATTTGGACGAGAACCAAATGGCAAGGTTTGTGTGCTCATGCACTTGGCACGTTATCGGTGACGTGGCTGGTGACCGGTTTTTTATTATTATTTATTTTTTATTTATTTACCCATCGTCCTGCGTGGCCTTGTACGTGACGTCATAATGAGGCCATGCATTTATTTTAAGTAAACGTGTGAATTGAAATGGACCTACGTCAGAACGAAAAGAGAATGGAAAATATCAGTGCCTGTTCGTAATGGATCACAAAAGATTGGTACAGCTTATGAATGCCACCGCACAATATTCATATTTGAGTAATATTTTTTGCTTCTCAGCACTGAAATATTTTATTTTTAGGTGTTCGGCCCGACACAGCTGCACGTAAACTAGGCCATAATATTTTTGAATTGAACTGCACATTTCTTGTCCTCTAATTAAGCTCTTTTAGTTATATTAACTGCTGAAGTATAAGTTTTGATTATTTCACAGCAATATCCTGGACTATAAGCTCGGTGAGAAGCCCCGATCATTTTACACAAAAAAGAACAAAGCTGCACAAGCAAATTTGACGGCCGGTTTTCAAAACAGCATATTTTCAATCCTGATGAAAATCATTCTTTGCAGAAAAACATTTTGTTTGGTAATCGTGTAGTCTAATCTTCTTCTAAATGCATTTCTCTCATCAGTATCTCCACTTACATACTACCACAAGAGCTGTTGTACATAAATCTTTGTTTCATTGGCCCTGCCTCGCTCCAGCACAACGAATATTACCTCTAATACTATTACATTCATTTTATAACGCATCCATTGTTATAACATTTATATAAGAAATAACGTTTTCACAGCTCACACATTTTATACCATTGTGATTACTTTTTTAACATTGTTATAACTTTTATAGCATTGTCATAACTTTTACAACATTGCCATAACTTTTACAACATTGCCATAACTTTTAAAACATTGTGATTGTTTTATAACACCGTCATAACTTTTATAACAGTGTGATACCTTTCATGGAATTGTCATAACTTTTACAACATTGTGAAAACTCTTATAACAACTTTCAACATTCCCTGACATTCACCCACACACTCACCCTCATCAGTTTCCGCCTTTCTGGACTCCTCCCTGAACGCGTCCACAAAATTTGAGACTCTGAGTGGGTCTTTGACGACCTGACAGTCGCGCAGGCGCAGATGCGGACCCTCCTCCGAGATGGTGTGCGATTCGGAGGCATCGTCGGATGCGTTATATTGGGGCACGACGCCTGTGTACACTAGGTACACCAGCTGCCGGCCGTCACTCGCTTCTCGTAAAACCAAGCCGCTGAAATGCAAGAAAACCGTCTAGTAAGTTCGTGCTTGAAAAATTACACGTTTGATCGGGAAATTCGTGCAAGTTTCTAATTAAAGCTAGTGTGGAATTCCGATACTTTGTAAAAAATAGTTACTAGGAGGAATAAAGTTCTACTAATGGAACGTTCTAAAATCTTTAGATTTCAACCATGTAACAATGAAACATTGCAACACAGTGAAAAAACTAAATCTTTCATAATTCAGGTACCTATTTTTTTCCTGTAGTCTTATTAGAAAAAACCTCGAGCATAGTATTCTGTAGACTGTTAAATATGAATGGATTTGGCAACTAATAAAACAATACCAAATGCTATCTATAAAAAGCCGATGCATAATCCACCAACGCGAAGACTTGATTGTACAATCAGTACAGATAACGTAGGAGATGATGACTATTAAGCAACAGACTAGCACGGGGCGTAAAATATGCGAAGCAAAGACATCGAAAAGAATGAAATCTACTGAAATTAAAAGCATCAAAAAGGAGGAAATCCACGAAAATACTACATCATAACCCTGATAAAACTGCTCGATCATGCTCTGTGTGACGATGAATGTTATTATTGAATGTTATTATTGCTGAATGTTATTATTGCTGAAGCCTCCTCTATAACCTGTGCTGATAGGGACGCTTCTCATGATAATAAGGCGCACCCATAGTGACCACAACTTTGGTTCAATAAAATTCGAGAAAAGGAAGAGAATAGAACTCGAATTAATAATAGAATTTTAATAATAGAACTCGAGAAAAGGAATAAATAGAACCTAAACTCGAACTAATAATTGAACTTTAATCATAGAACTCGAGAAAATGGATAGAATAGAATAGAACTTGAATTAATAATAGAATTTTAATAATAGAACTGGAGAACATGAATAGAATAGAATAGAACTTGAATTAATAATAGAACTTTAATAATAGAACTCGAGAAAATGAATAAATAGAACTAAAACTCGAACAAATAATTGAACTTTAATAATAGAACCCGAGAAAATGGATGGAATAGAATAGAACTTGAATTAATAATAGAACTTTAATAATAGAACTGGAGAACATGAATAGAATAGAATAGAATAGAACTTGAATTAATAATAGAACTTTAATAATAGAACTCGATAAAATGGATAGAATAGAATAGAACTTGAATTAAATATAGAACTTTAATAATAGAACTCGAGAATAGGAAGGCAGCTCTTGCGACAGGACAAACGAGTCCACATAGATTCTCAGCGACTGCATGTACCACAAAGCAAATGATAACAAAAAGCACTTTAGATAAGATGAATGAAGAGATAACTATTTATGATACGCTCGCCGAGTGCAGCATGAACCTGCGAGTCTTTTCATTCTAAGAATAATTCATCTCGGTTCAGAGCTATACACTTAGACCGCAACGTGAGCCGCCGGTGGTCACGGAAGGGATTTTCACAATGCCGCTGATCGACCAGTAATCACAAACTCAATTTTCCCATACACTGAATCAAAGCTGAATGAAGGCACGATCCAATTAACGTTCGCTGCTTACAAAATTTCTTGCAACTATTGACTTCATATTTGAGTTGAATATTAAACTTCACTTTAACCCATTGCAGTCGTGTTAATAAAAATAAAGCGAAGGGTACACAAAAAAAGTGCCTTGGGCTCAATCCTTGCTAATGCAGGACTAAAAAATTTGCATTTCTTATATCCTTCTGAGCAGAACAAAAATTAAATTACATACTGGTCAATGAAATCCTTCATTCGTTGGTCTTTGGCTCGCAGTGTTCTATCCGCGTTTACTATTAGTCCTTAAAAAAAGTACCCGTTTATTATTGGTCTTCAAAATAGAGGTCCCGTTTGTTATTGGTCTTTAAAATAGAGTTCCCGTTTATTATTGGTCCTTAAAATAGATGATGGTTTATTATTGGTCCTTAAAGTACAGTTCCCCTTTTTATTGGTCCTTAAAATAGAGGTCCCGTTTATTATTGGTCGTTAAAATAGAGTTCCCGTTTATCATTGGTCCTTAAAATAGAGGTTTCATTTCTTATTGGTCGTTAAAATAGAGTTCCCGTTTACCATTGGCCCTCAAAATAGAGTACCCGTTTACGAGTTAGTAAACTTTTGGGCACTGGCTGTAAATGACCTGTAAAATTTCGGGCTCATCATGCCATTATAAAACCATGATATACATCGCTACACTATAGTTCGATTAATACAATATGACTCCCTAGCTACAGCATAACTTGGTGGTAGATAACTTGGTTACAATAGAATATTACAGTTAGAATGGCAGCCCATACTGTAGATTTAATTCTAGTGCATGGGAGGGGTTATTGCAAGTGAATAGTTATATCACACGTGTGAGGAGTTATTTCATATGTACAAAATTGCCCCCAAAAATTTGAAAAAATGATGAAATAATTTTGCGTTCTCATGTCAGTTCAAGACGAAACAGGACGTGGGAGAGGATGGAAGGTTAGCGGTGGAGCACAGAGGTCAAGTAGAAGTCGACTGGAAGAACACAGAAAATAACAAAATAAAGGAAATGGTTGGGTGAGGGCCAGGTTGTGTGCTGGAGGGGGCAAGAAGGGGGCACTGAGCCCTCATTGCTTTGGTGTGCTCACGTACTGCGACGGACGTGTTGGGCATGGCAGAGTGGTGGGTGTCGTGTTATGGTGGTGTGATCATGTAATGAGTGTGTGTGTCATGTCATGATGGTGTGTATCATGTCATGATCGTGTGTATCATGTCATGATGGTGTGTGTCATGTCATGATGGTGTGTGTCATGTCATGATGGTGTGTATCATGTCATGGTGGTGTATCATGTCATGATGGTGTGTATCATGTCATGATGGTGTGTATCATGTCATGATGGTGTGTGTCATGCCATGATGGATGACTGTATGACACAAGCCTCATAGTCCATGTAGCATTATATGATCATTGGATGCGACACATGCAGTGTTGGTACGATTTCTTTATTCCTTTTCTACAGGGTATCTTTAGATTAGAACCACGATTCGTAACATGACCTTTTCTTGTACGAGCGATGATGTTAGGTGCTGAAGTATGTGAAGTACATTTAGAAACGTTCTCATTCCATAGAAGATTTTTGAATGACAGATAAAAGAGACGTTCACCTCGTACATATTTCTCTACCAGCATGTCACTAAGATCACCCGTAATTAATGCTACAGAAGAGCACAGTCATGGAATTTGTTATAGGACATTTTAGATACAATTTTTAGGATGTTAAAAAACATAAAACTTCAAGTGTTCACCATTTAGTCGATCAGTGCATCTCACAATCAAGCAATATCTACATTGTATTTCTTACTTTAGCCAGCTAGAAATTATCATTCATTAAAGAACTGAGTGAAATTTAGTCTGATCGTCCACCTTTTTGCACCCTAAAAATATCACTTTAGGGCTTTATATTTACGTACGAGGTACAATGGTGCGTAAGGTAAATGAGCTGTAATGTATCGAAGTATTTGCACATAAATATTAGCACACGTCAAATAAAAAGAGCAAAATAAGCATGTCCCTATTTGGAACCAAGAATGGCTAACACCAGTCGCAAAACAAGTGAGCAGTTTTAGCTTTACAAGGAATAATGCGCCGGCAGCGGCCATTCTAATGTTAACGGTTGAGGTCTAGGTTGAATGATCTGTAACGGGTGAGGTTAAAGGGGAATTTATAACGGGTGAGGTTTGAGTTAAAGGATCTATAACGGGTGTGGTTTAAGTTAAAGGATCTATAACGGGTGTGGTTTGAGTTAAAGGATCTGTAACGGGTGTGGTTTGAGTTAAAGGATCTATAACGGGTGTGGTTTAAGTTAAAGGATCTAAAACGGGTGTGGTTTGCGTGAAAGGATCTTCAACGGGTGAGGTTTGAGGGATCTAAAACGGGTGAGGTCTAAGTTAAAGGATAAAGAGATATCAATACCCGCGTCTCTCAAGTGTAATGTAATACGAGTTCGGTATGCACTTTGACATCTGCAGGTAAATCTGCTACTAAACTGATAAAAACCGTCAACTTGACAGCCTGGCTGGTGTTGGGTCGCAACTCATTCAGCCACAGAAGTTATGAGCTGTTCGTTTTGAGAACAAAGTGGTTGGCTCATCCTTGGCAAATGCCGAAAGTCAAACTGAACAAAAAGCAAAGAAAAAACGACAGAAGAAATGGGGTCATGGAGACTCAGTGCGCGCGTTTTTTTCCGTGACTGCGTTTTTTTGCTGCTACTTTTTTGTTGCTACATATTCATACCAGAATGAAAAACATATACCAGCAATTACGATTACTAATTACAGCATCAACATGACGTTATTAATAGCCGAAAGCTTTTAATAAGGATTTTTGTACTCATATTACCGTCATCACAACCACAATCATCAGGTTGTCACAGACATCACAGCGTGGCAGGAACTACCACTCGGAAGCCAATTTGAAACACAATAGGAATCATTTTAATGAAGAAATTCAACACATACGAAAATAAAAATATTTATTAAATAGACGAACATAACCGACAAATGTAGAGTTTTTCAAAGATATTGGTAATAATACATTTGATAAATTCATGGTAGCGTTTTCATGCCTGTATCACTGAATACGGTATGTAGGAATACTACAGAGAGAATGAAAATATTCATTCATAGACGGTTGTGACCGACAACCGTATAGTTTTGCTTATTATATTAATACGTAACAATGAAATACGTATAGTTTTGTTTATTATATTAATACGTAACAATTAAATACGTATAGTCTTGTTTTATATTAATACGTAACAATTGAATGCGTTGAGTTTTGTCTATTAAATTAACACGTAATAATTAGATACGTAGGGGTTGGTTTATGATATTAATATGTAAAAATTAGACACGTATAGTTTTTTTTATAAATAATAATTAGAAGATATATATACATAAAGATAGCAACGTGACAGAAGCACTCACTGAAACGTAGAGTTTTGTTTATTACACAATAAGTAATAATTAAATCAGTAGAGTTTTGTTTATTGCACAATACAGAATAATTAGATCAGTAGAGTTTTATTCAGAGTAACCATATTACGTATTTTTGATATTAAAAGCAATTCGACGGCACACATTAAGATAGCAAGGTGACAGCAGCACTCACTGTGGGCTTCCTTCCTCCGGTCCGACGGACGTCTGCTTGCCGCTCACTCCGGTGAAATGCAGACGAACTTCACGCTCCCCGTCCGCCATATCGTCGGTCGCCAAGTAATTCCGCGGCGGAGCTAATCGTTTCCCTCTGAGCTTCTCTTCGCGCTTTTCTGAGATGAGCTTGTCCAGCGCTCTGTCCAGGCGCCTGTCGAGCAGGGATGAGCGGTGACCCACTACACTGTGCCCGGACACGATCACTGAACATGCAATGACGGGCAACAGAAAGATCAAGCTTTTAATAATCATCGCTCTTTAGAATACGAGTTTCGTGCTGCGGTAGTTAGGATTGAAATTAGGAAGGGGAAAATTTGTGTTTTAGTTTAACACAAAAAGCTTGCACGATGTCAAATATCCTTGGGAAATGTTTTAGTCAGTGAACGGCAGTTAATAATTTGCTCAGTTTCAGACACTTAATAGTTTTCGCTGTAGAGGTTTCTTAGAAATTCTTTTTTATGCTCTGGCACTTCGAGTGACATAGAGCGCGTGAACGACGATGTACACCCCAACGCAGTCACTTCGAGATTGACGCCAAGTCGCCAGCGGTTCAGGTCAAATTGTCGTCATGATCGCACCGAACACGTGCGCGATCCAGCCCAGAGGTGTCTAGACGTGTTTATTTTACCAAATGTAAACATGAATCAGCTACGTTATGGACAAAATTTGTAATTTTGATAATTAAACAACAATCATGTGTCAGAATTACATATTTACCACCATGCGTGATGACAGGGTCGATTAACGGCGATTGCTTTCTACCGATGACGTGGATGTGCATCGCTGGAAACACCTGGCAATAATCCTGACGTAGGATGGTGCGATGGGGCGGAGCGTATCGTACGATTCTGTAAGAAAAACTTCACGCACATTCCTTCACCTGAGTGTGGCTCAGACGCTATAAAAAAGGTCTGGTCAGGGTGATTCCCTTCATGAGTTCCAATTGACGTGTAAAGGAGTGGGCCACGGCTCCATTCTGATGTCATTAGAGAGGTGCAGTTATCTGACGATCAGTCAGTTATGTTCCGTCTGGCCAGCATAAAGTTGTGCTTCCTATGGGATCATATGTACAAGAAGGAGAGGAAAACCATTTATTTCCAATGAATTTGATTCAATAAATATCACTGGTTTTTTAAAATACCTCAACATAGAGATTCTTGGTTAATAAACATGCATTGGTATTGAAATAACCATGCCAATAATCGAGAGAGAGCACAACTCAATGATTAGTAAATTATTTTTCAAGCATTATTGCTTACATGTAAACAAATAGAAAAACGAGACTTTTCACTCTCAAAACTAAACCAAAATGAAATTCTAATCCCAAATCATAGGTAAAAAACATTTTGAATCACCCCTGTGAAACAATCTGAGCATCGTTTGATCTAAATCAAAGCAGTTTCTCTTTCACTTCCTGAGAAAGGCTCGATGAAAGTATGTCAATTCCTGCAAAACTGCAACTCTGAAGCTGCATTCAGTTTTTTGCTCACGTAAGCATCAATTGGCTCTTGAGTGCATACTCCTCAGGTCGTTACCTCTGATACTTAGGCTATTCAAGCCCAATGTCAATGAGCCCGGAAAGTATAAAAACCTGGTGCATTGGAATTAAATTCATCAGTTGTACATTTCGGACAGAGTCTGGAAAATAAAAACGAAGGAATACTGAATCTGATAACTACTTTGTCCTCTCTGAAAGATTTTCGTTCGTTTTTCATTTCTAATACATTCATTTTAATCCAACCTTACATTTTTTTTCTTTTTGGAAATCCGATAAAATCGAGAGCAGGAAGTCGCACGCTAATGTCGACGTTGCAAACAAATGATACATGGCATACGGTATAGTCCTACTGCAGTTAGTTCTCTTTTTCGGATGTTATTCTGTCTAGATACAAAATTCTAGTGGCATCAAAACGGAAATAGAACAATAAAATAAATGTAGAGGATGGAAATCAAAGTTGTGCTCCAATGCAAAGTTCCAGGTCACGCTGCCGTCACGCTGCTGCTATCGACTATCACAAACAACTCCCATAAAAGCGGGACGAACAGTGCAACGAGGTTCACTGTTATCATGGCCCCTCACATCTGAAACGTCGCATCCAACGAAACTGAGAAGATATACAATAGTGATGCACTTTACACGATAGCGATGCAACGCATTCATTCATAATAATGAGTCGCTCGCGTGAGTATTACGTTTGTGAGATTAGAAATGTTTGATTGTTTTCAGGACATAGAATCAAATTAACGGATAGTTTTTGTATTGAAAGGGATAACCAGCGCACAAGTAGGAAACTGTTAACTTCATTTAAGCATGTGATCTGTTACCATCTAAAAATGTATATAACTTTTAGTTTATTCCAACTTCCATGGTTGAGGTATCAGCAGTAACCGTATTAGATCATCTAAAAGCAATATGACCCGCAACCATTCCAAGGCTTATTCATCTCTTTCATTTGTCCTCCACAAATTTCCCATATAGATGTCGAAAAAGTTGACAAACAATATGTTATTTTCGAAATTTTTGTAACATTTAAAATTTTTGAGATAGAGTTATTTAAAATTGGGTTTACTTCTATGGTTCACACGGTATAGAAAGCGTTGTTGTGAGGCATCATCATTGTAAAGTAACACTTTCATAGACAAACGTGATCCAGAGCTCACACTTTGCCTTTCAACTTTTGTGCGACAACCATGCGCGGTGTTTTTTAAAAAAATCACTGTCTCGGGAACTGACGGAAGGCAATTATTGTACAAGCATGATGACTTTCAAAAAACATGATGCAACGTGGTCCATGACGCTACATGGTTGGCGTGATGGAACTTGGCTTCATAGTTGAATAAGCTTCATTCGCATTAGATGACTGACTTCATCCGAAAATAATTCTCTCCAGAAGAAAACTCATGTTTTGAAAATTACACATTTGAGCTTGCAGTTTGTAATGCACGTGCCTTCGTCGTTACATGCCTTCGTGCCTTCGTCGTAACAGATCAAACCAGACACAAGCTAAAATTAACGAAATCATGAATATGAGTACTTCATACAGTTATCTTTAGATCAGAAACTTTCTCAGGTAATGGTGGTCGTTACGTCGGTTTATAAAACAAAATCTGTTACGTTTTCAGAAATACCGCGCTCTTATCCATTTCCTCTGTTCAAACTGAAAGTTTGAGCAGATTCTCCGTCATTCTTATTCTATTGATATACAGTTAGATTTATAGCCTCCATCGAAGAAAAACCTTGAAGGTCTAATAAGGTATCGTTAACACATGCAAATGTGAAATTCTTTGGTCTTCAGACGAAATATTTCATCATAATCGATGTTTCTCATTAGTGGTATTGTTATAATCGTATAATTTACTTCTTCATTGCTCTCCTACAATGCTCAGAATCTTTAACGATATCCAATCTCTGTTACCGGATCTAGTTGAGTTTAGTACATCTGGGAAGAATGTACAAAAATTCGCGGAAATTCCCGCGTAACCGGGGATTTGTGTCGGACCCGATGGGTTGCTCCGGCCGAAGGTCCGGTGGTTAATACCATCCATGCTACGTACTTGGAACCGACTAGTTTTTCTGCACTTATTGGTCTGGAAAAACCGCGAAGACGCGCACTTGTTTTTTGGCTTGTGCATGCGTCGAGAAGCCAATTGGAGACAGGGAGGAATGTTTACGAACAAAAATTGAGTTCACTGAATATCACACAAAACATCTCAACATGCGATTTTATGATTATCAGGGAAATTGAAATAAAAGGCGATCAATATGACCACTTATTTTTTTACATTAAATGCAATGGTCCGGCTTTGAGTTGAATTTTTTGTGCACTAGCCACTGTAAAAAAGTTATTCTCACTGATTCTTTCGTATTCACGAAGTGCTCCTACGGTTAAACTCAATTGGAGAAGCAATCCAACAATGATCGCTTCTGATATCGAGCAAGATTATTCTCATTTGTTTGAAGTAGGTAATTGTAGCAAACGAGGACAACATTCATCTTATCTTGCTAAAATTACTGCTAAATGCTAGATTATTCTTACTTCTTAATTGAAGATAAATAATTGGAGTAAATGAGGCCAAATTCTATGAAATGTCATTTGAAAAAAGTTCAATGCACTCATCTAATGACCTGATATCGTCAGCCAATTGATGATCGTGTTATTAAATGATCCTGTCATTACATGATCATGTTCTTCATTACAAGATCGTGTCTTTACATGGTCTTTATTTCTTGTAGGTCATGACATGATCATATTATCATTTGGTCAGGTCATTCATTCCATGACCATATGTCACCAAAGATAAAACTCACCAGAGTTTTTCATCGTTGGCAAACCCGATCGTGGTTTTAGGAAGGGGAGGCTGTTGGACAACCCGTTCGTGGTTTTAGAAAAGAAATATCTTGACTAAAATGTATTTTAAAATTTGATGTTTGCTCGTAGCAATCATGTTTTGGGAGGTCGTGGCTAAAGTCACTGCATAGGATCATACCATTGTATAAAGACAAGCGGAAGCGTGATGTAATATTATCGTTTATTCAAAAAGGAAAACAGACAGGCAGGTGTGCCCTGGAAATGTAATCCAGACGTTAGTAGTTTATCAACCATTTTCAAGCAAATTTCCGAGATGGATAATGGAACGTCAAGAAAACCAATACTGATCGAGAGCATGCTCACAAAAATTAAAGGAATCTATAATAGAATGCTTTCAAACGAATAGATAAAAGTTGCCTTTACAATGCAGCTATATATGAGATCTTTATGAGTTAATTTGACAACTTAACGAGCCATATCACATGTTACGAGAAAATCCAAGAAAAACAAAGCCATCAATGAAAATTTTTCAATGGGTTATGCTCGAACTATACTGGAACTATATTTTATTCCTCCTTATCAGCTCTAAATTCGTCATCGTAAACATTCCACGTGTGTAACTTCGCTCTTCTGATACGTCTTATCGTACGCATTCTTTTATCTCAGCTCCAATCACGTCAGCTTCCTCCCCATATTCGGAGACAACCTAAATGTACGTTTCAAGCTGAAACAAATGTCGGTGAGATTCTTAAGAGGTCGTCTTACGTAAGTTATAAAATTTTTGAGAACTGGTCAAGTAGCCGAGCGAGAAAAACTTTAAAATAGCGGAGTAAAAATACTTCAGGTAGCCAAACAGAAAATACTTAAAGCAATCAATCAGAAAATACTTGAAGTAGTCAAGCAGAAAATCCTTATAGCAGCCTCGCAGAAAATACTTACAACAGATAATACTAGGGGCTCCCTACATCAATCATGTAAGAGACATATAATTCATCAATTTTAGCCATCTCGAGTTATGATCAATGGGCGAGATAAATTCTTACCAATTGGTTCACATGCAATAATTTTTAAATTTTAAAATAAAGAACTACGGTGTGAGGTAGTTTTGATCTGAAGGACTAGGGTTTCCCATGGACAGACCTTAGCGATCACTCCTCATCGATTCTCCTTCAGCTGACCTTGGTAGAGTTGTAAGTTTTTCCACGTTTGTTGTACGCGACAAATCAGATTGTGAACTCCCGAGTACGAAAAAAATGTTGTAATGGGACTCACTCTAATTTTGAACATGGAAAATTTTGATCTACTTTTTGTAGCGTTATAAATAAATAGGTCTATACGGATCACACACTGTACATGAAGTCGTTTTTTGCGAAAAAAAACTATTTTTTTCGATTTCAAAATTATGTATTTTCCTCGCAGATCGTATCACGTTGAATTTTGAGCAAAGAAATTCGTACTGTGCTGGCAATGTACTTTAGGAAGTCGTTTCCACGAGCTACTTTTTCATGTGAGAACGCCTTTCTTGCCATCGCATGCACGTTTCAGAGTGTCCAATGTGTATCAACCCATCATATCCCACAATTCGAAGTTTTTTGATAATTTTCCGAATCCTTCCATGAATTTTGATGACAAACATATTGAAATAATCAAAGTTTATCTTTAATAAAAATTAAACAAGATACGAGGTAATTTCAATTGAAATCAGTGGTAAGATGAGGTATTCGAAAACCTATTTATCGATAAAACGACTAGACAACTAGATATGCTGTGGTAAACGATGCAATAAAGAACCTAGTAAACAAGATGTAAGTGAAAATGACGAGAATAAAATCGAAATATAGTGCCGTAGATCAAAACATCCAGCACCAATAATGATAGCTCGGCTTGGGAAAAAGTTTCAGTCGGTTAACGAGTCCGTCGGTTTGACTCTTTATTGAAATTATTACTATGCGAGGAAAAATTGCCCCTGACCCCAAGCTGATGATGGTTAATAAAGACCATCTATCCGATGCCCTTTACAACTCCTTGTATGCGTCGTTCAGTGAGCATGAATGGCTCAGAAGAGTTCAGGAAAACTTTGGTTGCGCAGTTCTTCTTTAGAATATTTAGCGACGTCAGTGATGTCCGATGCTTTCCATGGAACCGGACTTTTCATCGTAAGTATTCATAAATGCAATAGAAAAAAAAAGAATCTGTAAACATAAAACTATGGAACGTTCACGTTAAATCGACAGTTCACCCGAGTATAGATAGTGAAAGTCTTTAGTCTATTGAGTAACGCTTTCCATGCTTTCGTGGTGCGCTTATCCACATTTTCTGTAATGATGAAGACAAAAACAACGTAAGTGAATAAATGAGGAAATCCTGCATCAACTTTATTCATTTTAAGTTGAATCTTTCATGGGTCATCGTTTTCTAGCCTTCAATGAAGCTTCATGTTGACAATAACTCTCACCTTGCCAAGAATTTATCCCCAACCCTGACAAAACTGACCTTGACGTTGCCCACTTTGCATGCCATTGTTGGAAAACTTACGAATTCACAAGTGTGCTAAACAATTCGTGAGAAAGAATTGACACGTATTTGGATCGCATGCACAAGTAGATCGCGAATAATATGATATGGATCGCGTATTTGGATCGCATGCAAACAGACCACTTTTTGGTGGTTTAATATTCTTTTGAGAATTTTCACATTGATAGGGT
This sequence comes from Platorchestia sp. MABIK, assembly GCA_014220935.1. Taxonomy (NCBI): domain Eukaryota; kingdom Metazoa; phylum Arthropoda; class Malacostraca; order Amphipoda; family Talitridae; genus Platorchestia; species Platorchestia sp. MABIK. Next base: position 94,595 of record JACJUY010006905.1, read on the forward strand.
AATTAACTAATTGCAATTCAGATTGGTGTGTTAATTTGCCATGTGATAAAATTAATCTTAAGTCATTTCTAGATTGATTAATTTATAGAACATACTTTTAGTCCCAATTTTCTATATTTATTGGTGTTTATTGTAATATCCTTAAGATACAATCATCTTGATGTATCACTTGTGGTGAATACATTTTTAAAATTGTTCAAAAATGGTTGAAATTCTCCGTTAGATTCCGCAGAGTTATCTCAATTTGATTCGAACAACGTAATCAATTCCAGTTTTTACAGCGCTAGCCTACACTGACAAAGTTGCATAACGTTCAATTTGCAAAGTGCATCGAAAACATTGCGTTCTCAAGGTAAACTTGATTACTGAGGATTGAAAAAATTGCAGCCAGAGAGGCCTGAGCTACGGATAGCGTAATAATTTGTCTCGAAAGTGAATTCATGTGTGACTTTGAGAATCGTGTTGCACTGGATTATCTGTAAAGATCTGTCAGTCAACCTCGGAAGATTCAACGATTGCAGAATATCTAAAAATAGACATGCTTAGCAAACAAATGAATTATTCTGTTTAATAATTTTACAGAATGCGAGTGAAAAATTTGGGATTTTATCAATCTGGAAAACGAACTAGTAGCGTCATTATTTACACTACCAAGCATTTAAGTTCGTTTAAGTCCATTTTGCAGACAGTTTAAATAAAGGATGCTTTAAAGGGAGGATTCTTTATTTCAATCAACCCTGATACATTTCATCTTGTGTATTGGTTTTTCAAATGCCTTATAACTAACACAAGGACGCCATTACGGTTTCCAACTTGCGAAAGTACAAAAACAATAGATCAAACAGTACCCTATACAAGAGATATAAAGAACATGACAAAATTCTTCGAAA
>JACJUY010006907.1:0-21279 GCA_014220935.1 Platorchestia sp. MABIK
ACCACCTCACAGCACACCCCACCTCACAGCACACACACCACCTCACAGCACACACACCACCTCACAGCACACACCACCTCACAGCACACACCACCTCACAGCACACACCACCTCACAGCACACCTGGATAAGATGCTGTAGAATGCAGTGGGCGGATGATAGCATGATAGACATGATAGCATGCGGGCCAATGGGAGCGGCGCTCTCGCACAGCATCACTGCTATTGGCCGGTGCGGTGGCTGCTGCCAGTGGCCAATAGTCGCCACAGCAGCCAATACAGTGTGGCAGGCTGGGGCCAATAGATACACCGGGCCGGGATGCCTTAAAATGAAGCCACGCTGCTTCACTGCTTCACTGCTGCAATGATAGCAGGATGCTTCACTGCTGCAATGATAGCAGGATGCTTCACTGCTGCAATGATAGCAGGATGCCTCACTGCTGCAATGATAGCAGGATGCCTCACTGCTGCAATGATAGCAGGATGCTTCACTGCTTAAATGTGACACAAGATAGGATAGTAGACTATAGCACCGGTGCGTAGACCCACATTCTAGTAGATCATCACCGGCCCACAACCCAAATCAGGTAGACTGACACAGGCCCGTAGGCTCACCATCAAGTAGACGGACATGATCACCGGCCTGTGTCCCCTCACCTGGGCCAGCACCGGCTCGTAAATCCGCAATTAAAAGGACTATCACCAACAGAAAGACTCCCAACTCGACCGACGAAGTCATAGGTAGTCTAGGTCAGAATTTTGCCTGATTTGGCGTAGTGTAATGGACGAATTTCGAGCAGCAAAGACGGCTTTCATAGCAACGCCTTAAAAAGAAGTTTAGAACTGTCATATTTTTCAAGCATGTTTCCGCACACCCGTACAGGGTAAATGACCTATTTTCATCTAAGAATTAGTGATTTTACAATTCGATGACTGGCATATCAGTCCTTTAAACCATCATGAAATTGGAACCGACCAGCAGCTAAATATTATAGGAAATACTTGCTCTCGGCTACGGCACACTTCTCATATGCATCGCGAGTTAGAATAAAACGCCATTTTTCAATTCCAATGAATGTCTTCCTACAGCATTATTGAATTCCTTGAATTTTCAAAATGAAAATTTTACAATTAATTTTCTAGATTTTACAACCATTAATTTTTTTTACGTCGAGAGCATGAATCAGAAGGGAAGTGAACTTATTTCATTGATACTACAGTTTTTGAGAAAAAATAGTTTTTACGCAGCACAATTTTAGCAACTGCATTTACGTCTCATGTACCACTTTTAAAACTCACATGCGCTGATATGTTCACAGAACTTCCACTACATAGACGTTCTTACATGTTCGAACGGCTGAATTTCTACCACCAGATCTACTTTCAGCAGTTGTTCTGCCTGTCATAGCTTTTCTCTATCTAACGGGACTATTGCTTACAACCTCAAATGTATTGCACCTTCATGCGTCCCCTCAGGGGGATACAACTATTGTATCTATGGGAATTAGCGCTCCCAGGGGGACTATGTGAGGGCCCGAGCTAAGTAGGTAGGCTTCCTTTTGTTGAAATAACATAGGTTTTTGTTCTGTTACGGACCATCTTTTTTCGGTTCACTGCTGTCCTGTTTTTTCAACACCTACTACTTTCTTCTTGAACTTTGATCTTGTTTCATAAACTTCTTTCTCATCTTACTGTTTCTATGCCCTTTCTGCGTAGATTCCACGTTCCCTAAACTCCATACTAAATGGTGCCTTCTTCCTTCCTCTCTTTGGATCGCCTTAGTAGCGGATAGGGAGGCTTAAACTAACTAATACTCTAATCTAACCTTCATGCGTCCGGGCCTAAACAAGCATTTTCACGTCCGTGAGCGAGAGTGGCATTCATGCTTCGTACTCAAACTTAACACTTTGACTGCGGCGGGTAGAACTGACCCCTTAACATTCAACTCAAATTAAAAGTCAATTGCAGTGAACAATGTTGAAATAGCAAACCTTAACTGGATCGCTGCTTCATATAGTATTGTTTGAGTATGTATGAAAATTGAGTCTGTTTTGTTGATCAGTCGGCAACATTATGAAAATCCCTTCCGTGTACCACCGGTGGCTCACGTCGCGCTCAAGTTTAGAGCTGTGCGCCACAGCGTCATACAAGTTCACCATGCAGGTAGACTGTGAGCAATGGCGCACCGTTGCATGGGAAGAAGAAATGTTAATCAACAGAAGGGAAGGCAATTAACCTCGATGGAGAGCAGTGGAAGACACTAATTAGCTAAGACGAGGGGGCGGAAGGGGAACAGAGACACCTGCTGAGGGGAAGGAGGTGAGGCGTGGCGGTAGGGTGACGTTCCCTTAGGTGCTACTCTAGCGTGAGGTCTACCACCATATATCGCCTACCCAAGTGCAGTTTGAGATGTACAGATGAAGTATTTATCGCTAAATTAAATGTATGGAAATAAGTTATATCCATTAGTTACCTAACCTAACCTTACCTTACGCTATAGTACTAGCTATAGAGGCAGATCTCATGCTATAATGCATGTGGTAGACCTCATGCATGTTTATTTACTGCTAACTCGAGTCTTCATTCGAGGTTTATAACGAAGCGACGATTAACTTTTTCACTTAATCTAAAATCTATAAAATTAAGAGAAAGAATATAGCTTCTAAAAAGTAATGGTGAAAATTTTGGCGGTGGTTACGACTCGGAGGAATGAGGGGGTACGTCGGAAAACAAGGGGTAGGGTAGCAGATGAGGGGGAGGAGGAGTGAGGGAGGGGTAAGAGAACGGAAGGGCAGCGAGGGGTGTGATTTGCATAAGGCCACTCATATAGAGTGTTGAGGGTCCCACTCGAGAGGCAACACTCGCCACTCGAGCACGGAGGCCCTCGCCATGGAGGCCACTCGACTCGACCACTCGACGCCGCGTCGGGAACAAAGGCGGGACACCGCTCGAGTGGGGGAGTTGAGGGCGAGCTCCCCCTTCCTCCGCCGGAGGTGTACAAGAAATAGAGGCAGTCCCCACAGGAAGGGGACGAGTCCGTCCCACGGTGGAAGAAACAAGGTAGGGTCAAACCAGTCTTTTTTCGTCTACCGTGTGGCAATGCTGACGTCATGGCAACGAACCAATAGCAGCGCTCATATTGCATCTGGCAACACTGCTAGCCACAAATCTGGCTCCACTATTGGCCTGACGACATGTCGCAATGGTGACGTCATAAAGTTTGTTTGAAATCAAGCCGCTCTATTGGCTAGCCGAATAAGAGGAGGTGTATTTTCCCCCAAAGAAATGACTCTACCTTGTTTCCTCTACCGTGATTCGTCCCCCAACACGAGGGCGCAGCCTCGTCTCGAGGGGAAAGTATTGTGGAGGGGAGAGTGTTCCTCGTTGCGCGCAGGGAATGAGGAAGAGATGAGAGGAAATTTCAGGGAAAGAATTTCGTGGGTGGGGAAGATGCAGCAATTAGGGAATGTTCCTATGATAATTCACGAGGTAACATTTCGGGATCATACAATTCCCTGGTAAAAAAAGTCGCATGCAGCGACCACGGTGTTCACACATGGGGTATGAATGTAAGTCATTGGAATGAATGGGAATGAGTGAAAGCAAGATGCTAAAACCTTGAAAGGAAACAGAAAACATACCCAAGTATATATATATGACGCGCTACCTAAACACTACATATACGCGACCTCATGACCATGCACAATGTCGTAAGTTTTTGCTGATGCATTATTGTGACATTACGCAGTGTATCTCCTGAAGAATTTATTTGCAACTAGTTTTGAATCTGGATGCAGGACGAATTTACTCCCCAAAGCACCATGCCATGCCTCAGTTCGCGAATGATAATTTATCTCCTACAGCTGCGACTGCATTTCTGTCTTCAGCTGTCGTTCCCTCTGTATGAATTGAACTGAAAAGAAACAGATTTCATTTGATTGCAGCCGCTGATCATGCACGGAAAATCAGTCACGGAGGTTGGGTACGAAATTCTCACAACCTTGAACTGCTCGAGTTCTGCACAGAAATTTCCTTTTGAAAGAAACACAAATTTTCACACGACACCGTGATCTCGACGATGAGCCCCAAATTTGAACATTTAGTGACGCTCTCCACACATTGCGCGAGGCAGGATGGCAAAGCGTATCGTGGATACGGATTCAGCGGGCAACCACTGAACAAAGAAAGCGTCTTCAAATGCAAAGAAAGATTGCAGACTCAGGAAAATTTCGTATCATTTCCCTAGGAATTAACTTAATTGTGAAATGTTTTACTAATATTATTGCAGAGTAGTCTCAACTCACAAACATGACAAGCGTAGACAAGAATTATTTCACACTGACTTGCGAATCTTGAAACTGAATCTTGAGTCTTGAATGTTGAAACGAATATTGAATCTTTTTTTCATCTATGTAGAAGCATCAGGAAAAATATTAGCGAGTTAGTTTGAATGTGCGCAGCACTCACTTTATTGCTCCAACATTTGTTGTAAATAATTCAAATAATTTATCATTTTTCGGGACAGCTTGAAGAACAAATAAATTTTTAATTAATTCGAACCACATTTGAGATATTTAAACTCAATTCCATCTGGAATAAATAGATTCTTAACAAAGTGAAAATTATCAAGCTTCAGTCGAGTGTATTGTCCTTTTCCCTTCTTGCATCTCAGTATTATTTATGTGATCAGATTTAAATCAGCAGATTCTTGTTGTTTTAGTGCATGTTGTCAATGAAGGAAATTGCTTCACTCCATATAGTGCTCGGGACTACATAACACTGAGAGGCTTATTGAAAGTCGCTAAAACTTCATTTGCTCCTTTAAAATGTACTTGTACGTGCACGGTATTCATTTGTTAAATCAATAATACTTTAAGCAAAAAAGCTTAAAATATTTGTCGCCGCTTCAGCATTTCTTATAAAGAGAATTCAAGCGTCGTCAACAACAGTTCAGTCGTCAACCTCCGACTGAAGTCAGTAATTCATGAATTAAGTTATTCCAACGACTATTTTTTCAAAAGGCTTTGCATCTTCCAATAATTTCTTTTACACCAAATGTAGGACGAATATCTAGTTGAACATGAACGAACATCTTCCAAGTTTCCCCTCCACAGAAATGATTTGGTCCATGTTGGTTCTCGTACAGCATTTGTACGAGAGAACTATTATAGAGCTTCAAAATGGCTGCCGACGTGCTATACATCCATCTGCACACGGACCAGGACGCTTCCACTCCCACTTCGCTCTTGTATTGATGCTTTCCCGGCAGATAATTCCTTTCAAGACAAGCATGCATTTTGACACTGTCATTTGATCACCTTGTTTTTTAACAAACTGAGTTTTATTCATGACTTGCCGGGAAATTAGTTAACATTTCGCAAGAAAGTAAAGCTTTGGAGTTGGACAACGCGATATAGAGCCGGCGGAAGGTGCAGTCGATATATAGCAGTTCATATCACTGCCTCACAACCCATTACATATCTGTCTCATCGTAATCAACTTTAATACATCCATCCTTTACTTAATTTTAATCTCATTTTCTAATAATTCCTGGTGTAATGAACACTTAATTTTTCATCCTTACAGATGAATTATTCCCTCTCAAGAGAAGTATCTAGGTATACATAAGTTTAAAAGTAGCCCTTCACTTTTTCCATGATGATAGTTGCTTTAAGTAATTCGTCACTTCTGTCATACTGATAGCGTAGGCATAATTGTAGTTTATTTTGCCTGCCATATTGGGAAATTTTTTTTTTCATAGTTCAATGAGTTATATGAGGCATGACAAAACATTTTTTTCAAAATAGAATGTGTGTGTGTGTGTGTGGAATTTGCCCATATACATTTAAACAGTGTTTTGGCTCGTAAAAAATACCTCTTCCTTTCCTTTCAAGAGGACAATATTTGCGAATGTACAATACAATTAATATAATTCCATGAAACAAATAACCACTTTGTCAGCGAAAAAAATACAACAGCTCTTATATCTTCTGGCCTTATGCAAGATATTTTCAAAATGGAGAGGACCACGCTTTTGAAAATTCCTGGAACCCGAAGTTTCCAAAAAGTGCTACAAAGACATGCGGAAATTTTTGCGCGAGATGTTCAGATTTTCACGGGTGCAGTGATGGCGTCGGCTGATGCACACAACAATAACTCGACTTTTGTGGACTTGGGAGGTCAAAAATTTCGCCACTTGTCAAGTTGTGATCCATTTGCCAAAGCTAATTTCAAATGAAATGTTCAAATGCATTTCTTTTCTCCTTTCGGCCGCTCCATTTTCAGTTATGGTAACTGGAATTCGAAGAAAAATCTATCCACTGATTTCAAGTATCTCTGATACAATATTGTACCATCATGTTAATTGCAAGCTGCATTTTTGAAGGAATAAAAGCTAACGAAATATGTAAGGAGTAAACTGTTGCACAGAATGATCAATATATAATACTAACATTTCGAATCAGTGGAGACATTTTCAGTTTTACCTTGTATATCAATTGTAATTAAAAAAAGAGAAATCCTCAATCTGTATAGTGGTCAGATTTAAAAAATAGAGACGAACAGACCAAGAAAACAAGCAAACTATAAGCTTTATGTTATATATAGTGTGTCCCACAAAAATCCGAACCGAGTGTTTATTCCCGTATCAGTAATACCATCATAAGAATACCATAAGCATTTAATGTCAAGCAAAATTATGATGGTATTACTGATACGGGTTTTCTTATGATGGTATTACTGATACGGGCATTCTTATGATGGTATTACTGATACGGGGATTCTTATGATGGTATAACTGAAACGGTTTTCTTATGATGGTATTACTGATACGGGCATTCTTATGATGGTACCAATGATACGGGTATTCTTATGATGGTATTGCTGATTCGGGTATAAATATTCAGTTCGGGATTTTGTGGGATATACTGTCTAGGGAGACTATTCTTATAGCGCACCTGCGCCGTAAAAAAATGATGGCTGCAAACTGCAGTTCTGTCTCAAGTCTCAAAGAATTAAATGACGCGTAAATCATTTACCTAAGTTGGTAAATATATTCCAACATAAATTACCCTTTGATCACTAGAACAACTGAAAAGGTGTGACAAGTGCATGTAGGATATAGAATTAACTCTCTTATTTCCTTTCAATAATCCTCCAGATGTACTCACACGACAAACATTTCAATATAAATGAATTGAACATCAAAATCAGAAATTGGCATTCCTGCTTTGTGATTAGGTATCCACTGAACAGTTTGTGATGTTTTTGTGACAATAAGACTCACTTGTCTAGACGTATTTTCTGGCCTCTTTGATTTTCTCGCATTTCTACCTGGTGACAAAAATTTTCTACTTCCCAGTCTAACTTTTTCGCCGGAGCATGCAAGTTTTTCGCCGCCTTAGCGATTTAATTACTTGGGCGGCGAGAAACATGCATGCAGGCGGCGAAAGAGATAGACTGGGTTAGGAGTCCTGGTAAGGGGACGAAGAGACTAATGAAAAAAGTATGTAAGTGATTAATTTCGCATTATCGCATGGTGAGATAAACTGTTGGCACATTTTCAACATCCTTTTGAAAGAAATTTTATCCTGCTGTTCTATAACCATGTATAGTTTTCAAGTTGCTTTACTGTAGTGTAATTCATACGATCCATCGGAGGGTCAGCTGTATACACACTATGTTTCGTACATCGTCTTTAATCAACCCAAACATCTCACAGTGCTAAACAAAGCACAAAATCCAACTAGTCAACCACACCCGATCCATTTTGTACCAGTTTCTAGTTCCCCATCACGGTAGAGGAAACAAGGTAGAGTCATTTCTATGATGGAAAATACACCTCCTCTTGTTCGGCTAGCAATAAACCAGCTTCATTTCAAACAAAATTTATGACGTCACCATTGCGACATGTCGTTAGGCCAATAGCGGTGTCAGATTTGGGGCTTGCAGTGTTGTCAGATGCAATATGAGCGCTGCTATTGGTTCGTTGCCATGACGTCAGCATTGCCACACGGTCGACGAAAAAAAAGACTGGTTTGACCCTACCTTGTTTTTTCTACCATATTCCCCATATTCTGCTGACGTCTCTTGCAGTATCCATGCTACGCGAGCTGCACTCAAAACCGCGCACTGGAGCGAGCGACTCCAATAGCGGGTGCGGTGCTGCAGCATTATTATGCATGCCAATATGACGCGCTCAGCGCCTCCGCGCTAACAATGAGCGCTCTGCACTCTTCTTAATTACGACGCTACAAAGACGACTAAAAACTACCAAGGGAAAAATAGTCCCGTCTCGCTGAGTGAAGCAAAAATCAATATATGGATGACGGAAGGGAAGACTTGAGAGCCGGATCCGCTGAGGCGGACACCAGCGAGCGCAGATTGTGCACTACCGTCACCTTTTAAGTTTTTATACGCGTTTCTTCACTCGCAAAAATAAGAAATTGCCACAGAAACTCTGCCTCTAATACATCTCTAGAACTGCTATATCTCTTGTATTATATATTAGAAGCGGTCTGTGAAGGTTGTTTTAATTTCAGTTTTAATTTGAATTAGATTGCTTCAGCTGTTTTAATTCAGTTGTTTTAATTTGAATTTGAAAGAAGTAAACAAATTCTGGATTTGACGCACCGATTCAAGAAATTCCTGACTGTTTTTAAACAAAATAGGGTACACCTGTTTGGTGAAAATATACTTAATGTGAACAGTTTTGGAGGACGTGGTCTTTTTCAATTCTGAAGAAATATAAATTGCAAAGGCCACCAATTTGTGAAATCAAAACAAGTCTTTCAATACGTGAAGGCAAATATCATTTGATCTCAAAAGGAAGCTCTAAATTCACACTTTAATAATACATTTACTTGAAACATAATGACTTAATTTCCATTAAAATATTTTATGCAATAAAAAATTATTTGCCAGTGTTTTAGATAATTTTTTCCAACTCTACAAAAACACTTTCTAACGTAAAACGTAAATGCTTGAGAATCATTTTGCTGTAGCAGTCGTCTGTGTTCAATTGCATCCCGAGCCTTATTTCACAATACTTCACAATTTCTAGGGCAATAAAATACAGCATTACATCTACTGGTCGTCTCCACACGGTACAAAAAACTTGTGGTTTGATTTTCAAATGTTTTACATCGACGGCTGTACAGCAGGCAACGAAAATTTTTCGTTGACTTGTCTTCACAACATGCTGCTTTTTCTGGTAAATATCGTCAAGTTCGAACGTTTTTAAGGAGACATTTGAAAAATTTGACCGGAAAAAACAGCACGTAAAGTATCCAAGTCGGTAAAAAAATTGGCCACCAGCTGCACCGCCACGATCTAACGCGTTTCAACCCTTCACTGCAAGAATAATTTTTTTAAATTAGGAAATGTACTCTTCAGATGGCGTCTAAACTGAACTCCACCGCTTGAGAATATTACCGAACACGTATCATATGTGCTCATTTTATGTATAGTACATCTCATAAGAGATACAAACTGTAGAAACGCACTAGTCTCAATTATTTCCTTCTATATACAATAAAATTCGGTATGTGTCATGTTCGATACACCATGCAGTGAAGGGGATCAAAGTCCGGCCCCAGTATACCACAGGTATAGCGGTCGTCTGCACAAGAAGTTGATTGGTAGAAACAGACTGCGCCTCCCCTATGTTGCCCTCACAGCGCAGCTACAATCTCAGCCTCTCCCAGAATTTCGCAGAAAGGCACAAACTTGGACGTCAGGTTGGAGTCCGCCAGAATAATTTTCCAGAGAATTAGCTGCAGACAAATTTGCACAGGGTGCGAACCACGTCTTTGGATTAACACTATAAGTAATGAATATACTTTATCGTATACTAATGTACCTGTGAAGTCAAAAGTCCTGTTTAATTGTATGAAACGTAAATCATGAAATTTGGTAATTCTCAGATTACTGAAAAACAGCGTGCGATGAGTGTCTGTGAGACAAGCTTTACTAGCTACCCAATTTTCTCTCTGTTAATATAAATACTACTAACATCTATTAATACAAATAAAAATATTGTTATATATATAAATAATAATATAAATGTAAATGTTAATATAAATACTGTATTGAAATAAATACTCCATATTAATAAATTAATATAAATAAAAATGCTTGAGCTACTGACAAATACTTGAGCTAACAGATACATCAAAATGAATAGATCGCATTTCAAAAACAGACATAAACAGTCGTTGCGTTGTGTTCAGGTAGGCGGTATTTAATGCTTGGCCCTTTCCAGGTAATCAGAATGCTCTTTCTAGTGCGCATATTTTCCCCTTTTTTACTCGATGCCGGGAATGTAAAAAATACACATATTCTTGCTTCGGGTGACAGAGAGACCAAGCTAGCAATCTACTAGCGAGTAGTAAATATTGAATGAGACATTTCTCATTTTGGGAAGCAATTGAAATAACTGCAACATTTAGTTTAAACCTTTATGCTTATTATGACTAATCATTGTCCAATATTGACCGGGATAATCCCTGTCTGGTTCGAATCTGTGTTGGAAACTCCGCCGCATGAGACAACATGTGTTCCTAAACCTCAGCCGCATGAGACAACATGTGTCCCTAAACCACAGCCGCATGAGACAACATGTGTTCCTAAACCTCAGCCGCATGAGACAACATGTGTTCCCAAACCTCAGCCGCATGAGACAACATGTGTCCCTAAGCCACAGCCGCATGAGACAACATGTGTCCCTAAACCTCAGCCGCATGAGACAACATGTGTCCCTAAACTTCAGCCGCATGAGACATATGTCCCTAAACCTCAGCCGCATGAGACAACATGTGTCCCTAAACCTCAGCCGCATGAGACAACATGTGTCCCTAAACCTCAGCCGCATGAGACAACATGTGTCCCTAAACCACAGCCGCATGAGACAACATGTCTGAAGGAATTTCCTGCCATGCTTAAATCCACTGGGCGGCTGAAATGAAGTGATGACGAAGGCCCACATGTCCCAGCTCCAAAGCCGTGCAAAATAGTCCGCCTTTGTGTCCCCGTCTGACATGTGCGAGGGTGCGTTGTTTCCTCGCAAAAGAAATGCTTTGATTTTGGGATGAATTTCAGGTTCCTCAAGCCCAGGAGTCAAAAATTGTTCAATGCACTTCAAATGTTCAGTTTTATGATCTGTCAAATAAAATTTATATTTCCGTGCTTCGATTGTGGCTGCTCACAGCATGACATTTAGATGCCTGAAAAACGATACATGAATTTTTGAGTGTCTAGTCTGGAATAACTCAAAATGAATTTCTCAGCACTCAGCAATTTCGGCAGTCAAACTTAGCCACATCAATGAAAAATTTCTCATCTAAAAACACGACACCATTTGCAGTAGCGTACTCTTTTTGAACTCTTTCAAAAGAACCTTTGTCGAAGTCAGTTCTTTCTTTTGAGAGGTTTGTGAGTTCTGAAGCATTTGAACGTTGAAGGGAAATCAGTTCCAATTTTTCATAAGAAGGATCATCACGTTTTTCCCCCACTTTTATTTCGCTGACTTATTTTCGTATTGGCCTCTCTGGATTTCGACTGAGGTTCACTCTTAAGGCTTTGATAACTTTGGGGATGCGAAAATTTCGACGGCAGCCTTCAAAGAGAAGTGAGATGAACCAAACTTTTTGAAACCCTCGATAACGTGGTAACGTTTAATTTTGACTACCCTAAGCGATATATTGTAATTCTACAAAAGCCGCACGTTCATCAATTATTTGCTATGTTTAGCAACAGCCAATAGCCTGAATAAACCTTCAAGATTAGAAGTTTAACGTTTACGAGCATGAAGGGTTTCCTGAATAAGAGTGATTTCAATAATATCTTGACTAATATTGACATCAAATAAGAAAGTGGGATCAGATGTAGAACATATTGTATCGATAGCTGTAATATTTCAGTGCCTGATCCCCCTTTCTAATTCGATGTCAATATTAGCGAAAATATTATTGAAATCACTCTTATTCAGGAAATTATCATATTATTAGAAGAAAAAGGGATTCGATAGACCACAAGGAATTTACATTTTGAGCTCATGATAGCCTGAGCGTACGTTGCTTCCAGTAAGTTATGCAGTAAGTGCGGTTGTCAGTAGCTTTGTCAGGGTACAGCACAGTGGAGTAATCTGTACTAATCGAAACCATACATCGCAGTGTTTGTTTCCTTGAGCATTTTGTCCATTTTGAAATAATCAGCTGGATTTGCGGTAATAATTAAAAACCTTAGGAATATGAGCCTACGAAGTATTCATTCCATAAAATATCAATAGGAACAAATGTTGAGAAATTAAAAAATATGTAAAAGAACTGAACAGTGTTCCGAGGTAAAAAGCCTAACAACACAGTTCATAATACACCAAAATTAGGCAGTGAACACACAAACGAAAAAAAAACTTCGAAGAACACAAAACGGAGGGAAGTTGAGCACATCTTGCACTAATACAGTGCAGTAAAAAATGATCCTAAACACAGAATCGCAATCGACTGCTGGATTTACAAAACAGCCTCTAAGGTTTTTACTGTTTAGGAGCAGCAACGTAGACACCGCTTATATGCAGCGCTGCAGGACGCAGTTCATTAGTAAAGAACTTATTTATTTGCAGAGAAGACGCTGCTTTTGAGTGACGTTGATGTCGCAGTGACGTCCCCCGGCACGTTGATGACGCAGTCCCCAGTCGAGTGGTGGCCGCCAGAGGCGCTGATTTCACGTGGTGCTAGACCGCTGCTGCTGTCCGACCACCAGGCAAAACCAGCCCCCTGGTCGCCTTAGGTGCTTCTTATCGTGTGGCCTCGTGCACTCCCTTTTGCTGCTTGCCACAACTTGTTTTCTTCTGTGATATCGTCTTCTGTTTATTGCTTTCTGTTTAATAGCCTTCTACTTATTGTCTTCTGCTTATTGTTTTCTGTAAGATTGGCGTCTGCTTATTGTTTTCTGCTTATTGTTGCTGCTACGTTGCTGCTTATTGTTTTCCCTTATATTATATTCTGCTGATTGTTTTTCGTAATATTATCTTCTGCTTATTGTTTTCTGTAATGTTGTCTTCTGCTTATAGTCACCTGCTTATTGTCTGCTGTAATATCCTGTCGGTATCTTGTTGTCATATGTCACCGTCAACAGGTATGTCACCGTCTACAGGTATGTCACCGTCAACAGGTATGTCACCGTCTACAGGTATGTCACCGTCTACAGGTATGTCACCGTCTACAGGTGTGTCAACGTCTACAGGTATGTCACCGTCTACAGGTGTGTCACCGTCTACAGGTATGGTGGAGCCTTGCAATGAATATTTCGATTCCAATACCTACACCGTATTCCAAGTGGGGCTCACACGATGCAACAAAGTTTCTGTTAAATAGTGAACAATTTGCAAGCATAACGGCCACACAAGAATTCCACAGCGAGTTCTATACATTTAGAAGAGCTCTATTTAGGATGTCCACAATTTCAATGTTTGTGTCCGTGTTGTATGTCCTTCTAAACAAGTTTCCTAAATTGAATGCTAGAATAAGTTTTTTTTTCAAACATTATACAGAATAAAAATCATTTTAGGTTTTCCTGCGCTGACCTCAGCATGTTCTCAACAACCCATGAATTTTTGCTCTTCTTCAGCGGTAGTTAAAAAATTAAATAAAATTCTACAAATTAATTAATTTCAAAGAAATTTGATAGTTTAATGATCATTCCTCAGAATGCCTAAATTAAGAAGTGCACAGGATATACTTTGCTTGTCTCACTAAATCATCAAAAAATGGTAACCTTGAATTTATGCCGGATATGGTAGAAAATGTGAATATTGTAACGGTAAAATCACAATATCTGCTATACCTGATATGATATGTATGATGAGTTACATGTCAGTTATACCTGATATGATATGTATGATGAGTTCACATGTCAGTTACACCTGATATGATATGTATGATGAGTTCACATGTCAGTTACACCTGACATGATATGTATGATGAGTTCACATGTCAGTTATACCTGACATGATATGTATGATGAGTTCACATGTCAGTTACACCTGACATGATATGTATGATGAGTTCACATGTCAGTTACACCTGACATGATATGTATGATGAGTTCACATGTCAGTTATACCTGATATGATATGTATGATGAGTTCACCATCTGGCTGGGAGTATAACACCAAAACAGATCGACATGAGTGACACTATCGTCACTATTAGTGTCAAGTTTAAATTGATGTAGTTAGAGGGGTCATGTCACGCTCTGTACGACTGGGAACTGGCTTTTCAAAACGTAAACGTAAATTAGACTTCACAAATTGAATTAAGTAGTACAACTGAAGCATCTACGAACTAACAAAGAATAGAGAGCAGTTTTCAAATTTCTGAGAGTAAAATAACAAAAATTCTAAAACTAAATAGAACTGTTACTAGTTACAGTGAAATAATTTTAAAAGTAATGGTAAGTGAGAAAATTAAGCTAGAGCTCAGCTGCGTGGTGATGGCGGCGTCGGTGGGGTGACGGAACTCGTCCTCGGTCTCATGGTCTGGAAAGAAGAAAAACAAAATAGAATGTAATTAAAACATAACATGCAGTCAATGTTTCAGTGTTCAGTATATCTGGAAAGAATTAAAATATAATAGAATATCATTAAAACATAACATACATTAAAGTATTAGTATTCAGTATAGTTATTTGGTCAATGAACTAAAAAACAAAAAGTGTCTCAAGATGGAGGGCAAACTTGAAAGTTGAAATACATCATGAGAACCATAAAGAAAATCCGTTACTTAGCGTGAACGATAATTGTTTAAACAAATCGAACCTGACACCTTGAAGCAATACAAATTATATTTAAAGCCTTAGTTCATTCATAGGCAAACAATTAAGGGGGCCATGCGCAGATGAAAATACGATTCGAAAATGCCCCAACGTTGCCTAGCCTGGTGCTCATGAAATATGGATTTTATTACTTCCACTTACGACAAACAGAAACAAAACTATATTAGGAAAATAGTACAGGACATTTCATATTAGAATAATTTTGTGAAAGATCAGCTTTCAGTTAACACATTTTAAAGATGGATCGTACAGAGGAAGAAAATGTAATAACGAAACATAATCTACAAATGACATAAAAGTAATTAACTTGAAGAATTTATTCATATCTGCAAATAAACTGAATGAGACATAATAGCAATCAGTCCACATATAAATGTAAATGGAATTCGAACTTTTCGAACTCGAATATAAATGTAAATGGAATTCGAACGATGTGTGGTTGATACCAACGACCATTGACGAGTTTTGGCAGGGTAATCAGTAGAAGCACATATTTCATTGAAAAAAAATTTTCACTCAAATTTACTCAATTACTGATTAGTCTAGTTCGCACAATACTAAAAAGATTTTGCATATGAATTTCAACACAATGAGGCAGAAGTAAAAAATGCAATAATGATGCCATAGCCATTTGTAAGAACTCTAGTTCGAGTTTTAATTCGCCGACGTAAAATTGAAATAAAATGAAGCTTAATGTCACGTCAGTATTAAAATTTAGTTAATCATATTGTATTTTATTCAACTATATTATATGGAAATTTGATTAAACCAAAACATTTATTTTTTCCACCAGCCGCTCAAGCGCAAGCCGGACACCTTGCAGTGAGAACTGCTGACACTCTTAATTGAGTTCCGACTGAGCTATTGAGTAGAGTTTGTTGTCTAGAAATGAACAGCTGAACTAAACATTAAAAACATTATACATACACGTAAGAGACGTGACAAATACATAAGTATATCTCACAGTATAGTGGCGGTGTGAGAAGTCACTTGGAAATACGAAAATTTTCGGGTGAATACGGACATTTCATAGCTTGAGTACCATTTTTTCTGGCTTATATTCGTGTTAGCTAAGCACTTGTTTTTGCCCAGAACTCAAGTTGGAACTGATTCTAGTTTGACTTTATTTATTTGTATATTAACAGAAAATATGCAGAAAAATAGACAAATTTCTATCACCACTTAACACACAAAAAAAAATGATGACACAATCATGTAGAACTAACTCATTACTCGTTTGCTACAGTTTTCCAGGCACAATGTTCAAATTTCACACGAAAAATTCATATGAGTCGGAATGAATTAGAAAGTAGATGCAAAATTCGTAAGTAGAGAAGGATTGCCTACCATCTTACCACACCCCCCCTCTCCCTGCACGCCCTCCCCTCCTTCCTCTCACTTAAAGCTTCCAAACATAGTGAGATTGCATGGCTTTTGTTAGCATGAAGCGTTTTGTCGTTCATCAAATGTCATTTAGAGTAATCGAGTTCACCATTGGTTTTTCCTGTTTCAATCATGGGACCTTTTTCACACAATTTTAAGACGCTAATTCTGAAATAAAGTCTCTAAAATTTTCTCCTAGTGATGGCGAATGAAAATGATATGAAAGAAAAATTCAATTGATCAATGATAACCCGTGGCAATTTTAGATTTGTAAGCCGAAAATATTAGCGACATCGTTTATGGTTGTGGAGGGTCGAATATGCGTGTAACTAATGAATATTCTTTATTTTTCAGGGACGATTTTTCACGAATGAAGATCAAGTCTCAAGGTTTCAAATCGCCCATGCATAGCTACGCATTCGATACACAAATATTTTTCAAACTTTATAGACAAAACGCAAACAGGATAGGGCCGTAAACGAACGTGAATAAAAATGCGTGAAGTTCAAAGAGCAAATGTGTACACAAAACTATTTACGATTCCTAAATTTGATCGAAGTAATCAAACCAGAAAAAGAACACAACAAAAGCAAGCGGACAAGAGGGCATTGAAGAGCGACTGAAAAATCAGAAGACAGCACAAAAAGCTACTACCAAGAGCACAGACAAATTTCGAGTGAACAAATGTAGATCGAGCGAGCATAAATTAGAGTTAGTGTCACGAATCAAACAAGTTCGAATACATTCCCAGTTTGCTCATAGAGATAACTTGGAGAATACCGTAGAGATCTACATAATTAAACTACATAATCAACATACTACAATCTACATAATTAAACTACGTGACTTAACCAGAGTGGCGTGGTTCAAAAATTTATTCGCAAACAATTGAACCGCCTTTCCCTGCACTTAAACTTTTTATTCTCAACAATGCATCGTTAAAGAAATTGTGTTCTCTTGTATAATTGTAGTTAAATATTACAATCGAATCTAGATTAAGCAACATTAGGAATCCATTGCCATCAATCATTGGTATTATGGTTTTACAGTATTTTCGACTAGTGACATGGGTATTACGAAACTCATGTGTGTGTAGCATATAAGAACCATTACTTTAAGAAATTTTAAAAACCAATGATGAGTTTTTTGTAACATCTATATTGGAAATAATCTGTTTTTCTTTCTTTTTTTTCTGCCTCGCACTGATCTTACCAGATTTAGGAACCTAAGCCGCTCTGTTTGTAGCCACAATTGAAGTAACCTGCCTCCCAATTATAAAAGCAGTCAATGTCGTAGGAAGAGGCAATGAGTCACGAAGGCTCCTCACAAGCTCATCCCATCAATCTTAAATTGGGTTCAAATCAGGAGATTGTGGTGGTCAGAACAAGAGCGCAAGTGTTCTTTCATCCGCAATAAAGCAATCTTGCACATTTCTAACCGAGCGGATGCGAGCATTGTCGTCCTGTAAGACTTCGTTGCCTTCTGCAAAATAAAGCTCCACACAAAGATGAACGTAGTCAGTCGTAGAAGTTCATTTTGCAATGGCAAAGATTGACAGATACATATATCACTTAACGCTTTACCTGCGACTTGAGCCATATGTGGGCATTGAGGGAGTTTTCATATGTTTTTCTTGAGCCTAGCGTTTAAAATAGTGTATATACACTCAATGTAACGAAATTTTGATCTGCGTGTAAGAGCGAGTCAAAATAAAATCTACTTTCCGGATATCTGTACTAATTACTGACGCCATCGCACTCATAACTTTTTAGCCTTGACATTAAAATTGACGGCATCACATTTACAAACACTAAGGGCACATGTTCTACAATTATTAATGGAACCATAGGAGAAATCCTTTGTCGTATAATAGTTAATAAGAAGCAGACCCGAAATTATGCTCTCCATTGAGTTGGCTGTCTTATAGTTATTGCTCGATGAATCGCGGCAGTAATTTATTTATGAATCACGGCAGTTATTTATTTATGAATCACGGCAGTTATTTATTTATGAATCACGGCAGTTATTTATTTATGAATCACGGCAGTTATTTATTTATGAATCACGGCAGTTATTTATTTATGAATCACGGCAGTAATTTATTTATGAATCACGGCAGTTATTTATTTATGAATCACGGCAGTTATTTATTTATGAATCACGGCAGTAATTTATTTATGAATACCGGCAGTAATTTATTTATGAATCACGGCAGTAATTTATTTATGAATCACGACAGCAATTTATTTATGAATCACGGCAGTAATTTAATTATGAATCACGGCAGTAATTTAATTATGAATCACAGCAGTAATTTATTTATGAATCACGGCAGTAATTTAATTATGAATCACGGCAGTAATTTATTTATGAATCACGGCAGTAATTTAATTATGAATCGCGGCAGTAATTTAATTATGAATCGCGGCAGTAATTTAATTATGAATCGCGGCAGTAATTAATAAGGCAGTAATTATACAAGGGACCCCAACAAGTCTCAGCTTTTTTCAAAGCTCACATTTTTAGCTTAAATTAGAACATTCAAACTGTTTTTTTTGCATATTATAATTAATTTGACTTTTGTCGCTATAAAAATTTTAGCGGATAGGCGTTGAATTCAGTGCTGAGTACTGAGCACAAGAGTATAACAGCTATTGGTCAGAATGTCACTACTTTGTGTGCTCTCAAATCAGATGAATGAAAACATTTTGAGATAAAAGCTCCATTAAATTTACAAGGAATTATCAGAAGTAAAATTTAAGTAATCCACAGAACCTCTCTGGTACAATAAATGTGTGTATTCTTCAACATATCCGCCGCTGCGCTTGACGCCATTATTGGTCGAGTATCTCGCTCCTTGCACTGCACTTCTATTGCTTTCATGTCTGTTGATTTTTCATGCACGTAACTCGTTTCCGTTTTGCTGACGCATGCTTTCTAGCGAAGGAAGTGGTGTTTTCCAGACTTGGTTCATCATGTAGCCCCAAAAATAAAAATCATTAGATCTAAGATCTAGACTTCCAGGGGGCCGCATTATCCAATCCATGTGCCCTGACTCTTTGACAAAAGGCTACTCGCATTTTTTTTTTCATTTAAATGATCCTTCTGTGCACTGGTTTTAAGTCTGTGTTTCTGCCACAGAGATAAATCATTTGAAATTTGGTGCTATTAAAATGGAAAAAATATACTGATGGATTACAAGTTAGTTTCAGCCTCCCTTACACAGCAAAGATGTTCAAAGGGAGGAAAGATGAAGGGACCATTTAGGATGGAGTTAAGAGAACGCGAAATCTATGCACAAGGTGTGTTCCCGCACAGGATCCCCTGCGTATAGAAACAGTAAGTTGAGAAGAAAGGTTAGAAAACAAGATTAAAGTTGCAGAAGAAATTAATAGGTACTGAAAGACAGGAGAGCAGTGAATCGAAAAAAGCTGGTTCGTAACAAAACAAAAACCTATTATACTTCAACAAAAGGAAGGCCTACTTAACCTTTAGCTCGGGATCTCATACATAGAGAAAAACATCAAAGTTTTTCATCCTTGGGAATTTAACTCTGTGCTACGCACTCGTTACTGAACACTTGCGACCAAAATTTCTAAAAAGTCAAACATCTAATATACACAACAGATCGCACACATACTCAAGTCACTGCCCACTCTAACTTTTAGTCGCACAATGCAAGAGTTAGACTTGGAAGGCTAAAATCATCAATGCTCTGGCTGTGATGAATGCATGAAACTGTGAATGTCGTGGAAAAAGTTAGATTGGGCTGCGAACAACGCGTTAAAAACTTTGATATACCGTCGCAAGGTGTTCCTAGCTTGCTTTAATATTAAATACTTAGATTAAAGACCTTGTCGTTCTTCTTTCCGAACATTTTCCGCAGATTGATTTCAAATTAATATTAGTCAATACGTATAAAATAGGATCATTTTTCAATTATAAAGATAAAACTCCTAAAGGGATGCTCTCATCCGTGATTTACAAATATAGTTGCGCACAGTGTGCGTCTGAGTACGTGGGCTCGACCACTCGAGCCCTTAGTATTCGTGTTGCAGAGCATGCCGGCAGGAGTTTCAGAACTAATCAGTTACTTTCCACACCTTCCCACTCCTCAGTCGGCTCTCATGCAGAGAAGTGCGACATTCCTGTTAGATTAGGTGATTTTAGAGTAATTTCCACTGCATCAAACCAAATAAACCTCCGCATTTTAGAATCTCTCCACATTTTCAAAGAAAAAGCTGTTTTAAATGATATGCAATCTGCCTTTCCTCTACTACTGACGTAATTTTAATACTGAACATTTTAATTTAGTTTCTTTCATGTTGTTTTTTGTTCGTTTGTTTTTGATTTCTTCTTTCATGATTGATGAAAATTTGAGTTTTGACTAGTTCTTTCTACTTGTTTTCAGGTTGATAATGACCCCGGAGGTCGAAACGTTCAGAAATTTTTATTCATTGACTTTCCTAAATAAATAATGAGATTTAACACGTGTATCTTGGCACTTTTATTTATAATTCGAATATGCAGAAAGCAAACCACTTATATATATATATCCATAAGAATGAATTTGCGATGTCATACATATATATACCATCTTCTCGGTTGGAAGCGGCGGATGTCAATTGATACATCATGGTCACGTTCAAGAAATTTGACGAAATTTGAATTGTGAAATTTGAAAGTCTCTGGAGAGCGTAACAAACTACCGATAATGCCGTGGTTTGGTTGATCACAAAAAATATTACGTGAGTTTACATAACTACATTAATCGCAACAAAAGAAATTTCTCGATTAAAACAAGGGGTAAAAAATTGTGCTTAAACAACTCTTAAAATATAGATATTACTCAAAGTAGATTTGAGACAGATATAAATGGGTTGCTGTTTGCAAATCCGAATTACAGATAGAAGGGCAAAGAAACACGTCTTTAATGAGATCATTTTTATATTAAAGAGAGTCAATGAATAAAAATATTTTGAACGTTTCGACCTCCTGGGTCATTTTCAACCTGAAAATGATTGAGAAAAAACTAGTCAAATGTACATCAAAATTACCAATCATG
>JACJUY010006907.1:26032-42354 GCA_014220935.1 Platorchestia sp. MABIK
TTTATTTAGCGGGTTAGCAGGAGAAGTTATGTACTCAAAGCTAGATATGTCTCCAGCATACGCTCAACTACCCTTGGATGAAGACTCCAAGGAACTCACGGTAATTAACACCCACAGAGGTTTATTTGCCTACAACCGTCTCAGTTTCGGAATTGCATCCGCTCCTGGGATCTTTCAGCGTGCTATGGAAGGACTATTGCAGGGCCTCCCAGGAGTGTTCTGCTATCTGGATGACATCCTGGTGAGTGCCACTAATGAAAAAGAGCACACCAAGCGTCTCCATCAAGTCTTATCTAAGCTACAGGAGGCAGGGCTAAAACTAAAAATGGATAAATGCCAAATTGGAGTGCCACAGGTATCCTACCTTGGATACTAAATCAACACGGATGGATTGCACCCCACTGCGGAGAAGGTAGCAGCAATCCAGAATGCACCAGCTCCAACTAATGTGACTCAACTGAGAGCCTACCTTGGGCTCCTAAATTTCTACAGGATGTTTCTAAAATCGTCTGCAACTATGCTGGAGCCCCTAAATACCTTACTGAGGGATAAAACCCCTTGGAAATGGGATGCAAGTCAGGAGAGAGCATTCCAGAAATCTAAACAAGCACTCCTAGACTCCCAGACCTTGATCCATTTTGACCCTAACCTACCCATAGTGGTAGTGGCTGACAGTAGTGCGTATGGTGTGGGAGCGGTGCTGTGTCACCTCATAGAGGGAATTGAACGCCCCGTCTATTTTGCCTCCCGAACCCTAACAACAACCGAGCGTAACTACTCCCAGACTGAGAAAGAAGATCTGGCTAGGGTTTTTGCACTCAGGAAATTCCATTGCTACCTGTGGGGACAGGACTTCACTGTGGTCACCGACCACAAACCTTTGTTAGGACTATTTGATCCGGGTAGGAGCATTCCTCCGATGGCATCCGGGCGCATTCAGAGGTGGGCTCTTCTGCTGCAATCCTACAAGTTCACCTTGCGTCACCGGTCTGGCGTGCTGTTGGGCACGGCTGATGCTCTCAGTCGTCTACCCTTGAAAACGCACGAGGAAGCCATGCCCATTCCAGCGGAATGGACGTCCCTAGTAAACTTCCTTGAGTCAGCTGCGGTCACCAGCACCCACATTCGCGACGGCACCCTAAGGGACCCAGTATTTTCAAAGGTATACAAATACTACCAGGCAGGCTGGCCTTCGACGGTAATCGGGGACCCCGATCTCGCTCCGTACACTAGGAGGAGAGACGAATTGTCCACACAAAATGGCTGTGTGCTCTGGGGAGCAAGAATAATTGTGCCTCAAGCCCTCAGACAAGCTATTGTGGATGAACTTCACTCTGGCCATGCAGGATCATCCAGGATGAAGGAATTAGCTCGCAGTTATGTATGGTGGCCCCTGCTGGATAAAGATCTAGAAGAAACGACTAAGTCATGCAGCGAGTGCCTGAGCACTCGAGCTGTTAGGGTGACGCGAGTTCAAAAATTCTAAAAATAAATTACAATGAGAACTATTCTTAAACAACAAAAAAGTATCATCAATATAACGCTTATAAAACACAGGCTTAAAATCTACAGGACATGAATTTAACCAGCGCTCTTCATGATAACACATAAAAATATTTGCAGAGGTAGGTCCCAATGGAAGGCCCATTCCTAATCCTTCCATTTGCTGATAAAATTTATTGTCAAAGATGAAAAACGAATTTAAAACGGAAAGTTGAAGTAGGGATTTGAACAACGATTAGGTTAGGCCAATGACGGAATCTACACTAGTAAATAAATAATCTAAGCAAATGTCAATAGTCTCATGTTACGGTATGTTGGTAAAAAGACTTTCTACATCAAAAGAAACCATAAACAATTTGTCGGCGTTTTCTAAAGATGTTACTTCGTCGACGAAGGATTTTGAATTTAACACAGTGTAAGCATTACATGTAAACGGAGCTAAAATAGGGACTAGGAACTTTGCAATGTTAAAACTAGGAGTCTTGTAGGTGGCAAATATTGGACGAAACGGGAAATTAAAATTAAAATTATGTTTATGAATTTTTGGTAATCCATATAAGATGCCAGGACCAGATCCCGAAACAAAGAGGCTCTTGTACAAATCATCCGAAGTTAAATGAGAATTTTTAAGCTTTCTAAGGAAGTAATTAATTTCGTCTTCAACACGAATGGGGAATTTCAAAATTGGTTCGGTGATAACTTTGAATTTTGTACTATCTGAAATAAGGCTATGCATACTAAGTAAATACCTATCCCTATCCACAAGTACTACACTTCTTCCTTTATCTGGCCGAGAAATAATTATGCTTTTATCAGCTTAAAGCTTATGTAGAAGCTCTATTTCAGGTTGGCGAAAAATGGTCGAAAATATTTTACAGGGCTTAAACGAGTGATAATATCTAAAGGCCAGAGTTTTAAGCTCATCTTTAAGTTTGAGAAATGGGTCACGTTGAATTGATTTGAGACTGAATGCTTAAAAAATATTTACAAAATTCTAATTTATAAAACGGCAAACAAAAATCTAATCCAAATGCAAGAAGAATCTGGAGACGAGGTGTCAGGTGCACGGAACTGAAGTTGAAAACCACTTTTGAAGGGTCACACGGCTGGACGCAATTGAAGATACCGAGATTTTGAAGCTTTTTCTCGTGGGTCGATTTGGTAGTGGTCCGGAAAGTCGTGGTGACAAGATTGAGATACCGGGTGAAAAGGAAGATCCCGGGTTATAATTCGAATATGCAGAAAGCAAACCACTTATATACATCCATATCTTCGACGTTGCTACGGTGCAGAGAGGGTACGTCTTTTTAGGAAATTGGAAGACACTTCCATCAAGCTGACCAAGACCGAATTAGACATCGATTTTTTGCGAACTTACAAAATCTACAAAATTATTCCCAAGTTCTTACGTTTTAAATTATATAAGAAGTCTTTGATGTCGTCAAGTTTTTCCAAGGCTTTGCAATCTAAACTTCTTATAAATGAGATCGCAACAAAGAGAAGATATCTTAAAAAGCTGACGGTCGAGGTGGAAAATCTCAAGAAGACGCTGAGGAGTGACTTTCCCCCACTGACCTCGGTCCTTTTCACCCCGTATCTCAATCTTGTCACCACGACTTTCCGGACTACTACCAAATCGACCCACGAGAAAAAGCTTCAAAACCTCGGTATCTTCAATTGCGTCCAGCCGTGTGACCCTTCAAAAGTGGTTTTCAACTTCAGTTCCGTGCACCTGTCTCCTCGTCTCCAGTTTCTTCTTGCATTTGGATTAGATTTTTGTTTGCCGTTTTATAAATAAGAATTTTGTAAATATTTTTTAAATTTTGAAAAACTTGCATTCAGTCTCAAATCAATTCAACGTGACCAATTTCTCAAACTTAAGGATGAGCTTAAAACTCTTGCCTTTAGATATTATTACTCGTTTAAACCCTATGAATTATTTTCGACCATTTTTCGCAAACCTGCAATAGAGATTCTACATAAGCTTTCAGCTGATAAAAGCATAATTTTTTCTCGGCCAGATAAAGGAAGAGGTGTAGTACTTGTGGATAGGGATAGGTATTCACCATTCGTGTTGAAGACAAAATTAATAACTTCCTTAGAATGCTGAAAAATTCTCATTTAATTTCGGATGATTTGTACAAGAGCCTTTTTGTTTCGGGATCTGGTCCTGGCATCTTATATGGATTACCAAAAATCCATAAACATAATTTTAATTTGAATTTCCCGTTTCGTCCAATATTTGCCGCCTACAAGACTCCTAGTTTTAACATTGCAAAGTTCCTAGTCCCTATTTTAGCTCCGTTTACATGTAATGCTTATACTGTGTAAAATTCAAAATCCTTCGTCGACGAAGTAACGTCTTTAGAAAACGCCGATAAATTGTTTATGGTTTCTTTTGATGTAGAAAGTCTTTTTACCAACATACCGCTACATGAAACCATTGACATTTGTTTAGATTATTTATTTACTAGTGTAGAATCCGTCATTGGCCTAACCAAATCGTTGTTCAAATCCCTACTTCAACTTTCCGTTTTAAATTCGTTTTTCATCTTTGACAATAAATTTTATCAGCAATTAGAAGGATTAGGAATGGGCCTTCCATTGGGACCTACCTCTGCAAATATTTTTATGTGTTATCATGAAGAGCGCTGGTTAGATTCTTGTCCTGTAGATTTAAAGCCTGTGTTTTATAAGCGTTATATTGATGATCCTTTTTTGTTGTTTAAGAATAGTTCTCATTGTAATTTATTTTTTGAATTTTTGAACTCGCGTCACCCTAACATCAAATTTACTATGGAGTCCGAACAGAATAATTGTCTCTCATTTTTAGACACTACTATAACACGCAAAGAGGGTAGGTTTCAAAGTTCTGTTTTCCGTGAGCAAACATTTACCGGGTCAGGAATTAGTTTTTTCAGTTTTTGTACATTCTCCTTCAAATTAAATAGCATCAAAACATTGTTGTCCAGGGCCTATCGTGTGTGTTCTTCATTTGAAGCTGTGCATAGGGAATTTGAATTTTTGAAGGTTTTCTTTAGCAATAATGGCTTTCCTTCACCACTAGTTGATTCTTGTGTTAAGAACTTTTTGAACAAAAAATTTTTTATCGATGTCTCTTTACCTACCGCTCCTAAAAAGGAACTCTTTTTCTTGTTTCCGTTCTTCGGTCACCAATCGGAGAAACTTAAAAAAGACTTATTCCATCTTCTGTCAAAACATTTTCCGCAGATTGATTTCAAATTAATATTAGTCAATACGTATAAAATAGGATCATTGTTCAATTATAAAGATAAAACTCCTAAAGGTATGCTCTCATCCGTGATTTACAAATATAGTTGCGCACAGTGTGCGTCTGAGTACGTGGGCTCGACCACTCGAGCCCTTAGTATTCGTGTTGCAGAGCATGCCGGCAGGAGTTTCAGAACTAATCAGTTACTTTCCACACCTTCCCACTCCTCAGTCCGCTCTCATGCAGAGAAGTGCGACATTCCTGTTAGATTAGGTGATTTTAGAGTAATTTCCACTGCATCAAACCAAATAAACCTCCGCGTTTTAGAATCTCTCCACATTTTGAAAGAAAAACCTGTTTTATATGATATGCAATCTGCCTTTCCTCTACTACTAACGTAATTTTAATGCTGAACATTTTAATTTAGTTTCTTTCATGTTGTTTTTTGTTTGTTTGTTTTTGCTTTCTTCTTTCGTGATTGGTGTAAATTTGAGTTTTGACTAGTTTTTTCTACTTGTTTTCAGGTTGATAATAACCCTGGAGGTCGAAACGTTCAGAAATTTTTATTCAATGACTTTCCTAAATAAATAATGAGATTTAAGACGTGTATCTTGGCACTTTTATTTATAATCATCCTTCAACTAATGGACAAGCAGAGCGTATGGTACAAACGTTCAAGAAGAATATACGGAAGTCAACGGAACCCCTACGCCTAGCACTAGACAGGTTTCTGTTCAACTATCGGTTAACACCCCACTCGACAATAGGTGTTACGCCTGCCGAGCTGATGCTAGGCAGGAAAGTTCGCTCCCGTCTTGATCTACTTTGGCCGTCAGAAGCAATCGCGTCCAAGGTCGCTCAACGCCAGGATGCTCAGAAAAGATACCACCCAGGGTCTCGCGTGGTTGACATTCCACCCGAGTCACCTGTGATGGTCCGTCAATACACGCCGGGTCACCCAAAATGGACTCCTGCTACCACCATTGAGAAAACGGGTCCGGTATCCTACAAGTGCCAACTGAAGGGGGGAGAGGTCGTTCGTCGACACCAGGACCAGGTTATTACCTGCTCGAACACTATCCCTGAACACATGGAACAACCTACTAGGGAAACCGTTGTGTTTCCACAGCCTGCTCAAAATCCATACCCACCACCTCCGACTAATGAACCTGACCCAGAAATACCTGACTACTCGATTCCTACCCAGGAGGCAGTGTTGCACGAGTCTCCAAGTGCTAGCATCTCGCGCAGGTCTAACCGGGCTCGGAAGCCTGTGGTGAGATTAGACCTTTAGGATTGACTAGGTACAATAAGGGGATAGGGTTACAAGGAGGGTTTCTAATTAAGGAGGGAGGGGTGTAATATAGCGGGAAATGTAAGTTCTAGTTAGACATACCAAAAGTTGGCAACGCTCGTGATAGCAACAATCGCAGCCAGTCTCCTATTGGTCTCAGGTCCAACTACAATAGATGTTGGCTGAGTGTGTATATAAATGACCTAATGTGGCTAAGTATCTAACATACTTATTTCTAACTAACTACTACTACTACTACTTAATTCTATTCTATTCTTTTCCATATATTCCCACCTATCTCCGCTCTAATCTTGCTGGCCACATGTCTGGTAATTGAGGATTTAAATTGTAAGGTATCTAAGAGGTGAGTGAGTTGTTTACCTTATGTGATGTGTCATTGCATTTGTCTATTGATGTGCTATTTGTGTATTGATGAGGTTTAATAATATTGTCTTTGTCTTGATACAGAACAGTTCCCCAGCATAGTACTTATGTCAAAGATTGCTTTTGGGCTTTAGCAAGGCTTTTCGTGAAGTTGTGGCTTTCCATTGAATTTCAAATACAGGGCAATCAACATATGAATCATGTTCAAATTACACCCACAATTGCTGCATTTGGGTCTTTTGCTTAGGTATATAGGTATTTATGCGTTATTTGCACTTAAACTTGAGGGCAACAGCATCGGGGATTTTGCAACGGCCTACAATTCTCTCCAGAATACCCACAATATTCACACAAAGAGTTCAGCGCCTGTGTACCAGACTTGTCATAGCCGTGCTCGTCATAGCCGTGTGGCTTGTGGACCTGACTCCGTGCGGGAAACTCGGGTTCGAGTCTCGGCGCTGGTGGCGATTTTCTCTGTTGGGTATAGGAGAAAAAAATTCTAAGCACAATACCCCACTCTACCCAGGTGTCTGAAATGGGTACCGGTCTTTGACCGGGGGAAAGCGTCATGGCGTCCTTTTTTTAGTTATAAGGCATTTGAAAAACCAATGTAAAAGGTGATATGTATCATGCTTCAATTGGAAATAAAGCATCCGTAGATGCCGATGTTTGTTTTTGTTTTTTGTTTGTCTAAAAAACTACTCAAGATTCACCCATCCTTGTCTCAAGCTGCCATTGGACGGCATCACTGGAATAACCTGTACGTCAAAACCAGGGTTGCGGAGTCGGAATAAATTTGCGAATCCGACTTCGACTCCACCTTTCCATAATTTTGCAACTCCGACTCTGACTCCGACTACATTTTTCAAGAATTTTGCACCGCCGACTCCGACTCCACCTTTCCAGAGTTTTGCGACTCCAACTCTGACTCCATCTTTCTAAAAGCTTACGACTCCAACACCGACTCCACCTAATCACAATTTATAAGATGAATATCACTGGTTGCAGGTGTTGCAACCTGTACATATGGTTATTATGATCTTTATTTATGAACGACTTTTAAATTGGTAATAGAATGTTAAAAATCAAGTTTTACTAATATATATCTACTAGTGTACATGATTCTTCAAAAATGACAAGATTCGATCGTTTTCTTTAAAAAAGTCCCAAGATATAGATGATAAACAAATAGATCCACCCTAATAGTACCCGCGATTAAAATATTTTTGTACTTGTGCACTGGCGAAACTCATATCACTGATACAGTCAATTAGCATCCTTATGAATGTCACAGACGTACACACCAACCATGCAAGGAACAACTGTGTATTATATTTCAAATGATTATTAGCCAAGAAGTTTTTAACAAATTTACCGTACCTTTTTTTCCACGATAAGCTGCATTTTCTCATCAATAGATTTAATTTTCAAGAAAAATTTTTTACTTCTAAACAAAAGAGAGCAGATGTTAGGTTTTTCACATCATTTGAATTATATTTATGGTACCATCCAATCAATCTAATTCCCATTTTATTAACATAAAGGAAATTAAATAAAAAAAACAAATTTATTCATAAATTGATGGAGCCACCTAGCGTTTCAACATATTTCAATAGTTTCTTTGTGCGGACAAAAAAAAATTATTCATTTTGAGTTTTGTGCGGACAAGGTTGAAAACTCAAAATAAATAAATTTTCACGAATGATTAAATGCCCAAAACTCCTTAGTTTTAGAGTTGTGAGGACTTGAAGAAACTTTGAAACCTAAAGTATGATACCACGTGCTCACCAATTTTAGCGCTACCTTTTTCACTTCAAATTAATCCTAGTCGAGTTCATTTTAATCCAAGTCAAGTTCAAATAAATCCAAGTCAAGTTTGAATTAATCCAAGTCAAGTTCAAATTACTCTCAATAAAGTTCAATTTAATCCAAGTCAAATTCAAATTAATCCAACTTTAAGTTGAGTTTAGAATTGACACAATCACTCATTAGTTAGAGTGTTTTTTGCATTAAATATGTTTCTATTGGATGTGATTAGAAAAACAGTCATTTTTACTTCTAGCAAGGAATACATAAAACTTTGGCCTGTGTAACAATTTAAAGGCAAGCTGTTGTAAAATGTGCTAAGTACCCAGCATCAGGAGGCAGAGTGTGATTCAAATGTTTGAGCGCCGTAAAAGATACCAGTCAAAAATATAATATAACCAGTTCACTTTGTATTGTACTACTCATTGAAGTATTTAAAATTCTGCATTAATGTAAGTTTGCATCCACTCAAATATTTGTGTTCAAAATGTAATTTTACGTTACACATAGCAGTATCGGGGATGTTTCCACTCTCATTTAGAGATTTACATATTAGAAATTTCCTTTTATCGCATGTATAAAATCATCTACATGCGAATACATAGGAGAACTATTGGACGTTGTGTAGATTTAACATTTAAGAGACATATACAAACGCGATTCACTGAGTACTTTTTTGCGATTCCGTTTGAATGTAATTGATATGAGTAAATTACACAGATAAATTCCTGCATTAGCAATAAAATTTTTGCCATCCCTTCAAATTAATCGGCCAAGGCAAATATATCATCACTGTCGATGTGATAAATTGTAACTTCTTTTTACGAAAATCGTTTGGACGAGCGAAAAAGGACTTTGTTGCTATATTTTTTATGGATTAAATCTACATATCGTCCAATGATAATCTTATTTAGTAGCAAGCATTTATGATTTGATACATGTGATGAAGTGAAATTTGAGTGTAAATAATTCCTCGATACTACCATGTATATGTGTAACATAAAATTACCTTTTGAGCATAAAAATTTGAATGGATGCAAACTGCCATATTTGTAAAATTTTAAAAGAACTTCTGTGAGTAGTATAATAAGAAGATTTTATAGTTGACTGGTATCTTTTACGCCGCTCAAAGATCTGAATCATACTCTGCCTCATGATGCTGGATACTTAGCACATTTTATGACAGCTTGTCTTTAGATTGCAACACCGGACACCGGCAAAAATTTTATGTATTCCTTGCTGAAGAGAAAAACGATTGTCTTGCTCATTACATATAATGAAGGCATATTTAATACAAAAACGCTCAAGTTAATGAGTGATTACGTCAATTCTTAACTAACATAAGGACTGTTTTAATTTGAATTTGACTTGGATTACATTGATCATGACTTGGATTAAATTGACCTTGACTTGGATTAAATTGACTTTGATTTGGATTAAATTGACCTTGACTTGGATTAAATTGACCTTGACTTGGATTAAATTGACCTTGACTCAGATGAATTTGAAGTGAAAAAGGTGATGTCTTGATGAGTGAAAAGGTGAATAAGGTGAAAGTGAAGTTCCTACCTGTAGTGCCGTACTTTCGGCACTACTAGAGGTATTGTAGCAGAAGCTTTAACTTCTGTACCCTTAGGTGTAGACTAAGGATCAGGATAAGTAAACGCACAGCAAGGATCCTAGTAATGTACTGATTCCATCGGTGACAGACCTTCCTTAAAACTAGCAGTGCCCGGAAGTCAAACAAGGATCTTCCGGTGCTTGTAAAAGGTGGCAGAAGCAAGGCACGATAAAGGACGTCTGTCAGTCAGTTCCGGCCGTTTATGACTTATCCGGCTCCGAGACATGCGAAACCCAGTGAGACAAAGACATCCGGCGGTGCTCCCTTTACGAGGCACATCCTGAGATATAACACTACCTCACTAAAACAGGTTTTGCTATTTTTACAATGAGAACTGCAAGCATTTTACGGTTAGGAAAAGTATATACAGTTTCAAACTATTACGCATTGAATAATGTTTGCACGTTTTATTAATTTAATGAAATAGCTACTAACATTTATCATTGATGACTCAGTGTTAATTTCCTAACGAACGTTTAAATTGCAAATTTTTTGTAATTGCAGTATGCTTGCAGGTTTTATCGTAAAAATAACAAAAATCTGCTTTAGTGCGGTCGGAACTATCAAGACTAGCGTTAACATTGGCGCACACGAGATCTCCAACTTTGAGTTTTAATGGTTCTTTAATTCCTTACAACTCGAAAACTAAGGCATTTCGGCATTTTATCATTCATGAAAATCGATTTATTTTGAAGTTTTGTACCTATGATTGAAATTCGTCTGCACAAAAAAATACACCCTAAATAGTGTTGATTATTCTTGTCAAATAAAATGTCAAGTGTCTCCTTAAATGAATAAATAGATTTGGGTATTTCCTGTGCAAAACTTGTATTTTATTACAATGTTCAATTCAGTACTGGACAAATAAAATTGGTTGATCTGTCCCTTTCACGCTCTGAAACGATGCTTAATGATCGTATCTGTGATCCAAGTTTCACCAGTGCACAAGCACAAGAACATTTTAATCGTGGCTACTATTAGGATGGATTTATTTGTCATCCACATCTGGAAGATTTGTTTCACGACAATGTCAAATCCCGTCATTTATGACAGGTCGTGTACACTACTATGTACATATACATACATATTACTGACAAGTGACTTCTGAGTAGGCAAAGTAGGCAGTGCATCCCCTGATAAGCATAGATAAATATGAACAGATCTTTCTGTTCCTGAATATGCTCCGATTCAACAAAATTACAATAGTTGATTCAATTACTATGCACATAATCCCCAAAATTATGCTACGTCATACATATATGTAGATAAGGTAGGCAAGATTTGCACACCGCCTTTTCTTCTCTGTATCTACACTGTGCAGAGTAACAATGCAGAAAAGGTGACATATTGTGGCTCAAACAATTTTATATCTCGGCTATAATAGGCCAAAGTTGTTCTGCTTTCTTTGCAGGGGCCTGACATTTTCGGAACGTTTTGCGTACGAATAAAAGCCCCTTTTAGCTTCTCAGTGTGTAATTTGATAGGTCTTTTATTCTTGTTTCACTTTTTACTGTGTATTTGACACTCTCTTATTTTAATTAACGCCCACGTTCTTTTCATTCTGTATTTTTGGTGCTTTTTGGAACGTTTTCAGCAAGAAAATTTGTACAATCGCATAAATGCAACAATCATTGCAGCAGAGATAGTGCATTGTTTTCAGTTACAATATGAGTGTAACCAAGTGAAGTATTTGCTAGTGTTGTGATATTATTTTCATTGCTGCTCTTTCACAATGTATTTTTTTTTCAAGTGTCCCTATGCTGATTTTGATTACCTTACAGAATTTCTTAAACTTTCTTAAGAAAATGTCATTAATTATATGATGCTGAGAAACAGACACTATTTCAGTCTTAAAATTGTGAAAACATATTCATGAAAATTTCCATTTCAGCGTAAGCTTACTTAGAAACTTGGGAGTGATCAGAAAATAAAAATCAAATTTGAATATTAAATGATAAAATACAATATAACTCTTGAAGAACCAATCAAAATTCAAGAAATTGCTTTAGTAAAGAGCAGAAATTTTCACTTTTAATGCATGTTAACTTCACCTAAAAACAAGGAAGTAAACAAAGCAAAGAAATAAATTTGAAGTACGTTGGTACTACGTATAGCTGAAAAAATCAACTAATATTCCAATTATTAACATGAAAATAAGATAATTGAATTTTCATTCTCAATTGCCATTCCGTAACCTGAAAACTAGAACTCTTTGTGCATCAGACCATAGCTTCAGGTTTTGACAAAGACTAGTCATTATCAATATATCATAACCTAAAGACCAGAAATACTTATGATCACAACATAACTTTTCGCTACTGCAAAGACTAGTCATTATCCATCAATACACCAAAGCAACATCAAAAGAAAGACTAGCAAAATTCGTTTTAAGGAACCACTGGTATAGAATATAGACACAGTAAGAGCGTACAGAGTTACCACTCTTTATGTGAGTACAATGTATTACATCAGCTGAGCTGTTCTGCAAGTAACTTGCAACACATTAACTACTAGTTTCTAGATCCTATGTATTTAATTGAAGGGGGAATGAGAGAAACAGAAACAAACAGAATGAATTTGCGTTGCTTCCAATTACTAATCCTGGCTTTTTCACTGTAATATATGCATTATTGCTCCAGTACAAAAATTAAACCTCGCACTCGTGGGTATCACATATATATGTGTGCGAACCCACAATGACCATTGATATCAATGACCATTGATCGTATGAAGTGATAGGTATAAATACGCTGTTTCGAACCTGGAACAAAATAATCAATAAAAACATTGCGTATTTTTGTAGCTTTTCAGTAAAGTATTTTAACTCTGTTGTGTTTACTTTCGGTTTTAAACAATTATGAATAATTTTCGCAAAAAAATTAAAATCGAAGACACCAAAAAATAGCGACTACAACCTTGACTCCACCACATCCGAATGAACGACTCCGACTCCGACTCCATCACATTCAGAAAAGCGACTCTGACTCCAACTCCACCCTAAAACATGCGACTCCGACTCCCGACTCCGATTCCGCAACCCTGGTCAAAATACCATCCCCAGGTATGGTGGGTCACTACAGCCTACTCTGCATGGCTGGCTCATTTTAGTCACTGTCTCTTACTACAGGCACGTACAAGAAAAATTTTCATAGCATCAATGATACTCAAATTACACTCCTGATTCAATCCAGCAAGACAGCTCACACCACAATCATCTTCAGCAAATCTGGTATACGATTCATCCTCTCCATACTGTTCTAACACCACATTTATGAAACTCACTCTCTCTTGCTCATACCTACTATATTGCCGCACAAAACGTTTAATTGTTTCATCCACTCTCCTATCACACTGCTGACATAATCTATTATTTTTCTCATTCCACCTCCATGTGCATCAGTTCATACCCAATGCCCTTACACCTCACAGCAAACAAGAGCTGGCTACCAAAACTTACATCATAAAACATCTCAAACTTAGGCACTTCCTTTTGCATACACCCAATTAGTGTAGGCTTCCGCGTCATGCTAAGCTTTCATTTTTCAATTCATACTCTTTTGTTTGCCTCTCAATCTCTTTTCTCTCTCTCTGGTCCCTCGCCTCTAACATTCATTAGAAGTCAGTCATCCACAGGTCTCCCAATTCTAACGCAAATTATCTTTTGCCTAATTAGTTTCATTGCATGCTCTCAACATTCTTTCTCCCAATGGCTTACACTCAGATACCATTAAAAAACTTGCTTTACCCACCTGCTTTTCTGCATTCTCTCAATTCTTTTTTTATTATTCAACACAGCTTTCATCTTTCTTGCTGAAAATGGGCTCCACTCTACACCACCTCTAATAGCTTCTGTTACTTAGGTCCAATTAGGCATATTATCAGTTCCAGGTAAAAGTGCCAGATGTCATAGCAACTAGAACGTTGGGCATTTAAATTTGATTCATCATCACAGTATTGACAATGAATTCAGGAACCAACTCAGCACTGAATCCCCTACCAAGCACACTACTTGCATCAATAGTTGCTTTTTGGTCTCTGGCAAGATCTTTGGGGATGGTAGTTCGTTATCCCTTTTCTCATCTAACGTTTCAATTAGTAAAATAGGACAAATAAGAAGGGGCTCTTAAGTCGGTTTATTTAATCAGTGAGTCGGTATTATGTTGTGGTAGAAGTAGGACACGATGATGTAATACAAAAGGAGTAGCTGGGGTAGACCTGCAATGATAGGATAAGTCAGAACAATAAAACATGGTACTTCACACGACGTCACGACTAATTAAATCATTATACGGATTATAGACGCACGTTGTATTTTTGAATGATCAAATGACCAAATGACGCAATTAAACAAGAAATGAATTAAATGATTCTACAGGCTATAGGCACCTGTCCTATTTAGTCAATTAACTAATTTGACGTGGCTTTAAAGTATATGCTCATCAGCCATAGCTTGAATACTACAAGGTTATTATTAGGGGTTTAATTAATAAAAGAATTGCGCTCAAGGTGAAATCTTCAAGTTACATGATAGTAATCACTAATTATAATTTCCTAAGGTGCTGACTAACTACGGAGTTGTGAACACAACACTAATTGCGACCGTGGTTGGCATCGGTAAATTAATTACACTTGAACACAAAAACACTTAGCACATCTGCAATAGTTATTTCAACAATACAATAATTGAACATTTACACCGACAGAAAATAGACACTCACCCAGACGGTTTTATGTGGGTAAACACGGCACGTCTACATCGTACCAGTGCTGGTAGAGAAATAGGCTGGTGTCTACAGCTTACCAATCGGTCTTGGCTGAGTGTTACCAAATAACCTTTAGTATCTCGATGCGTTAGGCGCTTGAGCAATATATAAGTTGTTTGATGTCAATAAAATGAAGTTTGAATGGCAACCGACACTTTACCTTTAATAATAAATTCAATAAAATAAATTCAATAATAAAAGAATCTAATCAAAAGGCATTGATAGAAGAGCAAAATAAGAAGATAGATAGCATAGTCTCTCGTCTAGAGCGACTCGAAGGGAAGGAAGAACGTGAAGAGTTGGAAAACAAAAAACGCACTCTGGTTATCTCAGAGGAACTACCGCAATCAGATTCTGGAGAAGACTGTAAAGAAACTGTATGCCAGCTCCTGAAGGACAAAATCAACATCAACCTAACTAACTCTGACATCACTACAGCGAATAGGTTGGGGAAAAAACCTGCACCTGGAAACGTCGATAGGAGAAACATTACTTTTAAGCTACGACAATACGAAAAGAAGCAAGAAGTTTTGACAGCATGCCGTGTAACTAAACCGAAATTCTACATTAATGAATATCTCATCCCTTCGCTGGCAAATATAATGTACGCTCTGAGATTGGCCAAACGAAAATGTCCGGAACAAATAGGACTCGCAAGAAGTCTAGATGGCAACATCAACGTCTACTCTCCGAAGATACCTGGACAAGCAACTCCGAAACCACTGACCATCAACACGCCCGAAGCACTTAATCAGTATTTACTGCAGCATGTTGGCCAGTCCTCAGAAGAAATCACTCGTAGTTAGTATTTTTTATGTACTGATCTCCTGGTTTTAATATTTCTATCTCTGTCTCCCGGATTTCTTCTTTGTTTTCGGATAGAATCGTCTTTACCTCTTCAAGGTACCTACATTGAACTAGCAGCTTTGTTTGCTGCTTACTAAATTGTTTTCAAATTTGTGTCTTTTTTTCTCATTTTTTTAACGAATGCTCATACCGAATTTGCTGCTCAGACTTAAATTATGTGTTACCACATGTGTTTCTAAATCTGAAAATAACTTAGATACTCAAGATCTTTATATTAATTAAACAACTTCGCTGTCACTTCGATTCAAATCCATTTCGTTCTTTGCGACATCTTATGTGTTATATGCGAATACCACTGGTATGACAGCCTTGTAACTACATTATTCGCAATTTAAGATCCCTAATGCTCCCACTCATGGACTGAGTAGCGCTCTCCTTATGAGATCATACTAGATTTCAGACAATTTAGACTAATAATCTCTGTGTGTTTTAGTTTCTCTATATTTTTAAATTTAATTAGAAGTATCAATGTCCTTATTTTTATCTTGACCCTGTGGTCTGTGTCATTTTTTATTTTTATTTTTTTTTATTTTTACGTCACATTTTACTAAATGTTTTTAAATATTAATGACTGACCATGTTGATATATTCGATAATATTGATCCAGATCTCAATCACTTGAATAGACTGCATCCCAACCTGAATGAAACTGGAAACTGTAAATACCTGAATATTAAAAAATTCAATGAATGGATGAGAAAAACATGCAACGATTTTATGTTAAAACTGTAGATCCATTTATCCGAAAATAGATGAAATATCTCGTTCCATCACTGAGCTGAACAGCAATTTTGATGTTCTTAGTTTCACCGAAAGTTGGCTAGATGACTCATCTAAAGACCTGATTCAAAT